>CM054057.1:709707719-709922188 GCA_028641055.1 Alopecurus myosuroides | reverse complement strand
CCCAATTATCATCTTGAAATTTTTTTTGATATATAAAAACCAGAGACTATCTCTAATATTTTCTTGTCTCCAAAAAGGGTTTCACTATTATTGTTAACCCCCAAATAGATATCAGTTGGATCCTTGTTTCCAAGTGTTATGTCAATCAACAAAATAATATAGTTCTATAGAAATAAATTGTTTATGAAAACAAGTAAGATTCTGTTAACAATATAGTTGGATCCTTGTTTCCAGTGCTGCGCTACTCTTGACATGATAACGGAGATTCTGTAATCTTGTTGAGTTTGTACCGTGCTCCCACTCACTTGTTTCGCAAGAACTACTTTCTCGAGAAATCAACCATTTCTGACAAACAACATTTGTCTTTTGGTTCGGTGATAGGAGAAATACCCAATGTTTTATTTGGGATAACCTTATAAACATATATTTATCCTATTTTGGTTGTAAACATTTTACACATGCTATGCATACCAAAACTTAAGAAAAATGACAATTCGGGTCATTACCCAAACCATATCTTATATGTTGTCAATTTCAACGGATCATGATGGTGCTCTTTTCAGTGTAAAAGCGGTTGTCCTTAATGTATAAACTACAAAATTATAATGGCAATTTTATTAATCTTACCATGTCAAACAGGGTTTGATTTTGTCTTTTGAATACTCCAATCTAATGTGGGGTATTCGAGAAGTATAAGTTGTAGAAAAATTCTGCAACTCTCAGATGTTTTGCTAAACTTGTAACTCAAACTTTATCCTTTATGATCCAATCATAAATACTTGATTATCTTGTTACATTGATTTTAACTTCATATTAACAACCTTTTGAACCAATTCAAAATGTCAAACTCTGTTCCCTTTAAATAGATATACTCACATATCTACTCAAGTCGTCGAGAGAATTTTATGAAGGAAAAATTAATCCACCATACATGACTACACATAATGGACTATATACATCAATATGTATAATCTCACTAAATTAGTCGTCCATTCTACTTTGGCCTATGAACGGAATTCTAGTCATCTTTTGGAAGAGGTCTCACAAGCGTCAATTTATTCAAAACAAAATGACTCCGGAAGTCCATCAATATGGAATTCCTTCATGTTTTCCTTTCCGATATGAACTAAATGGTGGTGCCACAATTTAAGTGAAACTCTTTTACGTCTTGCAACGTTTAGCATTCAGTCTTATAGATGTTTACTTTACCACATGATTTATATTAACATATCCATCAATTATGGAATATGATCATAGTTTGAACAATCTCATTTGTTCTCACAAAAGACTAGAACAAAATAACAAATTATTAAGTTCTTCAAATAAATCTTGACTGGTTGGTTCGATACGACAATGAACACAATAACACTTTATTTATGTTCTTGTCATAATTGATTCCACATCTATTACTAGTTCCTTTTTGGACCTTGTATTTCTTCATTGCGTTGCTTTGTATGACAACTCATACCAACCAATGTGGTATCAAAATACCCAAAATACTTTGTTAACTAGTAATACATCTATAACTTGTATATCAAGCATATACTCCTGAGCTGGACTTTCCAGTTATCTTCTTTTTCTGCCATATATCCTTTTGTAATTCTATTTTCAATATTCCCTTTCCTTTATAGAAGAATCATTCAACATCAAACAATGCTAGTCTTACTAGCTCATTTTCTTTGGCGTGTTAGTCATATACTATCACCCATTGAGTCATACTTTGAGTTTGATTGTTCTACTAATATCACCATATTAATAGCATTCTTCTAGATTCCACTCTTAGCAATTTCCAAGTAAGGTAAACTACTTTACCCATACTTCTAATCCATCCCCTCATAACAATTTTATGATTAAGCTACTATAGCTCGAAGGAAGGAATTTAGAGGATAATTTTTAGCGCCCAACTTCTTGGAATATTCAAATGCCTAGCGTCTACAATCATTGCATATATTCAGATAATATAAGCAAACATTGTCACGCTAAATTATACTCAATCATGTTGCAACAAATAAGTTTCTAGATATCAATATCTTTCACTTGATTGTTTCTGAAAAACTACTCTTTTCAGTTCCAAAATCACCTTGATCAACAAAACGTTCTTTTGAAGATAAAGTAATACGAAAGCAACCATGACTCTGGATTCTAAGTAGGAATTATTTGCTCTCTAGATTAATCAATCATTAACCAGATGGAGCTAGGTAGGAAATACCAAAAATCTACAATAGGACTCAATTTTAAATTTCACTAATATGGTACCAATCTTAAATGGTATTTACCAGATCATAACAGTTATATCTCAATTAACAATCTAAGTGTAAGGTATTATAGATGCCAATGAATACTACAATTTGTGCAAATTCACTTTGATTTGTTGTTCATGATAAATAAGTTCAAGTTAATTCAAAAAATTAAACCATGAACTCCCAAAACAACATCCCTCTTAGTCGTCTTTAGTGATTACACGAACCAAATTCACTACACCAAAACCGATCATCACGTGAGATGATGTAGCTTCAAAGGCGAACATCGACATGTTCATCATATCAGCCATATGACTCATGCTTTACCTTTCGGTTACGTGTTCCGAGGCCATGTCTGTACATGCTAGGCTCGCCAAGTAGAACCGTAGTATTGCGTGTGTTTCAAGGCCATGTCTGTACATGCTAGGCTTGAAAACACCCGTTGTTTGCGAACGTTGAGTCTGTCACACCCGATCATCACGTGGTGTCTCGAAACGACGAACTTTCTTAACGGTGCATACTTTAAGGAAGAACACATTATTATCTTGATATTAAGTGAGAGGGATCATCTTATAATGCTACCAACGTTATCTAAGCAAAGCAAGATGCATAAAAAGGATTAACATCACAGACATCACATGAAAGGATAACGTGATATGATATGGTCCTTCTTGCACTTGATCTCCATCATGTGTATCACGGTATGATCTCCATCATTCCACCGGCGTGGTACCAAGTACCATGGCACCCCAATCTTGATTGTCCATCAATAAGAAGACAATCATATGGATACCTTCCGGTATATCAATAATTTACAAATAGATCATCTCATAATCAAATTTGTAATATTGACCATATCACATCACATGCCCAGCAAAAAACTAGTTAGACGCCTCTAAATTATTTTTGCATATTTTACGTGGCTTAGGGCTTTCGAGGATAGAACCGTTCATACCTACGAACATCAACCACAACGTTGATAAACACATTTTAACAACCCTTCATAGATTAGATCTTAACTATAGTAGGAGAAACAGACACCCGCAAGCCACTTATGCAATACAAGTTGCATGTCAGTTGTGGAACAAGTCTCATGTACGTGGACATGTAAGGTTAGTCCGGGCCGCTTCATCCCACTATGCCACTAAGATCATAAAATAGTCAAGGAGGTAATAACATGATCATCAACGCCCACATACACCTATGTGTTCTACCCGTACATAACATCTACGCATAGATCCGGCTCTGATACCACTGAAGGGGAACGTAGCATAGAAAACAAAAATTTTCCTACACGAGAGACACCCGAAAGGCCAAGATCTAATCTAGGAGACAAATTGCAACGGGCAAGAAGAGGGTTAAGGAGAACACATACCCTCGAAGACTCAAAGTGGTACGAGATCAAATCTCGTTGTTGGCGTAGTCGTACTCACCGATCCCGATAGCGAGAGATGGCACCGCAATCCGGCGGTGCATCCGTGATCGGTCACACGTACGGTTGATGACGACCTCCGTTCCCTCGTTCCAGCGGGGCGCGGAAGTAGAGGATCCCTCGGAACTCCAGCAGCACGACGGCGTGGTGTGGTGGAGAAAAACATTGCTCAGGGCTTCGCCAAGCGCACGAACAAGTGGTGGAGCAGCGGCAGGAGGGAGGAAGAGATGACACAAGTGTGTGTTGGGGGAGAGGGAGTCTCACCCCTCCTTTTATAGGAGGGGATGGCAGCCACGAATTTTTGGCTGCCTCCACCTCTCCCTCATCATGTGAGTGGAGTCTCCACTCAACCCACTCATTCTTCCATGAATTCCCACTCAAAATCCCAAGGGTTTTCTTTAATAAATAAATAAAACAATTTTATTTCTTTATTTTAATATTTGTTAATTCCATTAACAAACATTAACATAACCTTGAGTTAGTTGTTAAATCTATTAACAACCATTTGATAAGAATCCCTTGAACTATTTCAAAATTACTCGAACAATTTCGGTGACTATTTCAATATTCCCCGAAACAATTTCGGTGCTGTCCAAACTTTTCTCCGATATTCCGTATCCTCTCAAATGCGTCATCGAACCTTAAGTGTGTCACCCTACGGTTCGCGAATAAGATAGACATGATCGAGACTCCTCTCCGATCAATAATCAACAGCGGGATCTGGAGATCCGTGATGACTCCTATATATTCAACGATGACTCTCGTGATCGTGTGAACCAACAACGCCGTGAACTATTCCTTTGTCTCGCAATATTTTACTTGTCCGAGATTCGATCATTGGTATCAACCATACCTTGTTCAATCTCGTTACCGACAAGTACTCTTTTCTCGTTCCCGTGATATAACATCCTTGTGATCATATCACGTGCTTGCAAGCGGTTTCGATGTGATATCACCGAGAGGGCCCAGAGTATATCTCTCCGTCATTTGGATGGACAAATCCCACTCTTGATCCATGATCCTCAACTAATACTTTCCGAATACTCAACGACACCTTTATAGTCACCCTGTTACGTTGTGACGTTTGATGCCATCAAAGCACTCTTCCGGTATCAGTGATTGACATGATCTCATGGTATAAGGAATAAGTTACTTCGTGTGTTGATATAACAATGTAAACTAAATGACTTGATCGCATTGCTATATTCTTTGGGTATATGTTCATCACATCATTCTTCTAATGATATGATCCCGTTATTAACAACATCCAATGTTCATGATCAGGAAACCTTGATCATCTATTAATCAACGAGCTAGTTAAAAGAGAGGCTTTACTAGGAACCATTGTTTGTTTATTAAGCACACATGTATCAACGTTTCCGGTTAATACAATTCTAGCATGAGAAATAAACATTCATCATAAACAAGGAATAAGATAATAACCATTTTATTATTGCCTCTCGGGCATATTCCCTTCAGTCTCCCACTTGCACTAGAGTCAATAATCTAGTCTGTAAGCACTTTAACACATATGGCGTACCAGTGTTATTACCATGCTTCGCATGTGGTAAACATTATCAAAAAGATCTGAACTGTTCAGGTCCTATTGTATTTGCATGTTCTTTGCGTCTACGCATCACTCATTCTCTAATGAGATGGCTTTGTATATATATGGTCAATTGGTGAAAACTTAATTCCTCAGCTTAAACTGATGTCACTAACATTGTGAAAATGTAGCTTCATAGTGTTAGCATTCTTGGAAACTCACCAAGTTCCGGTGATACCTTAATTCCTCAGCTTAAACTGATGTTACTAACATTGTGAAAATGTAGCTTCATAGTTTCAGCATTCTTGGAAATTCACCAAGTTCAATAAAGAACTCCTTGACACAAAATACGCTTATAATCAGTTGTCAACACAACGATATACTTTAGCCTTTGTTGTAGTATCTGTCACAATATTTTAATTTTGAAACTCTTTCAAATCCAGCATGGAACTTTCTTCCATCCTATTGTGCTACCGTTCATCACATATTTTAATTGAGATAAAATTACTTGAATAAATGACAAGACTATTAGTGTAACATATTACAACTAATATTTTGTCATTACTATATAGGAAAACATATCCTTAGCATTTCTAAAATGACACAAGGATCTCTCCCACTGTCGTCTAATCATATGAATTATCCTACTATAACATTTTATAGCATAGGACTCATCTGGTTGTGTACATAGCAGGGAAACATGACTTAGAAATCTCAATTTCAATGATGCTCATCATGTGTCAAAACACATGAATCTTGCTCAATCATTTTCCATGTGACAAGAACTCCTTCTTGTCATTTTTATATTGACTTACTTCAATATTTCATCTATGTAATTTGGCTTCAATCATATCAGGTGCGTCAATCCATCTTTTATAGATATCGATGCCCAATATCTTCTAAGCCTTTCATCAATATGAAATCGAAAATATTAACCGTGTTAATTTAAAATACATATCTTCCAATCAACCATATGTCAACTACATAAAGTATTGGAAATATGTCATAGCGCTCCCACTTAATTTCTTGTAACTCTACAAGCATCTTTATCATTCATAATGGAATCAACTCTTTTGATAACTTCATTAAGCTAAAGATTTCAACTTCGCTATGCTTACTTCAACCATTGAAGTGTGCATGCCTTTATAGCAACCTTTTGAATTTTACAAAACTCTCAGACTGTGTCAAGTACACATCCTTGATCAAACTGCCTCGAGAGGAGAGTTGGTTTTGTTATTCAACTGCCATATCATAATATGTAACTTTTTGCTAGAACTATCCGCAAAGACTAAAGCATTACTACGGAAGATCGAAATCTTGTAGTAGTCAACTCTTTGAACTTCGTCGAAAACAACTTTTCGATAAGTACAACTTTCAAAGGATGTAAAATCCATGTCTTTGTCGCTATATAGACCCTTTTGCTATCGCTAGGCATCATGCCTATCGAAAGGACTACCAAGTCACATACTTGATATTCATACAAGGATACTATGGCGGATATAATGACTCATAGTCAATTTTACGAAGCCAGGGCCCATCATTTGCTTCCTTTATAAGGTCCAGGTCCTTTGTTGTCAAAACAACACTTTACACTTAAACCACAAGTTGTTCTAAGTACAAAGTTTTTGGACTTTTCTGGTACAGTTCGCAAACTCATTTGAAGTTTCTACAACATTTGTAATGTCTTCTACTTAGTCAAAATAGTAAACCCCGGAACAACTTCCAGTGCTGCGCTACTCTTGACATGATAACGGAGATTCTGTAATCTTGTTGAGTTTGTACCGTGCTCCCACTCACTTGTTTCGCAAGAACTACTTTCTCGAGAAATCAACCATTTCTGACAAACAACATTTGTCTTTTGGTTCGGTGATAGGAGAAATACCCAATGTTTTATTTGGGATAACCTTATAAACATATATTTATCCTATTTTGGTTGTAAACATTTTACACATGCTATGCATACCAAAACTTAAGAAAAATGACAATTCGGGTCATTACCCAAACCATATCTTATATGTTGTCAATTTCAACGGATCATGATGGTGCTCTTTTCAGTGTAAAAGCGGTTGTCCTTAATGTATAAACTACAAAATTATAATGGCAATTTTATTAATCTTACCATGTCAAACAGGGTTTGATTTTGTCTTTTGAATACTCCAATCTAATGTGGGGTATTCGAGAAGTATAAGTTGTAGAAAAATTCTGCAACTTCTCAGATGTTTTGCTAAACTTGTAACTCAAACTTTTCCTTTATGATCCAATCATAAATACTTGATTATCTTGTTACATTGATTTTAACTTCATATTAACAACCTTTTGAACCAATTCAAAATGTCAAACTCTGTTCCCTTTAAATAGATATACTCACATATCTACTCAAGTCGTCGAGAGAATTTTATGAAGGAAAAATTAATCCACCATACATGACTACACATAATGGACTATATACATCAATATGTATAATCTCCACTAAATTAGTCGTCCATTCTACTTTGGCCTATGAACGGAATTCTAGTCATCTTTTGGAAGAGGTCTCACAAGCGTCAATTTATTCAAAACAAAATGACTCCGGAAGTCCATCAATATGGAATTCCTTCATGTTTTCCTTTCCGATATGAACTAAATGGTGGTGCCACAATTTAAGTGAAACTCTTTTACGTCTTGCAACGTTTAGCATTCAGTCTTATAGATGTTTACTTTACCAACATGATTTATATTAACATATCCATCAATTATGGAATATGATCATAGTTTGAACAATCTCATTTGTTCTCACAAAAGACTAGAACAAAATAACAAATTATTAAGTTCTTCAAATAAATCTTGACTGGTTGGTTCGATACGACAATGAACACAATAACACTTTATTTATGTTCTTGTCATAATTGATTCCACATCTATTACTAGTTCCTTTTAGGACCTTGTATTTCTTTCATTGCGTTGCTTTGTATGACAACTCATACCAACCAATGTGGTATCAAAATACCCAAAAATACTTTGTTAACTAGTAATACATCTATAACTTGTATATCAAGCATATACTCCTGAGCTGGACTTTCCAGTTATCTTCTTTTTCTGCCATATATCCTTTTGTAATTCTATTTTCAATATTCCCTTTCCTTTATAGAAGAATCATTCAACATCAAACAATGCTAGTCTTACTAGCTCATTTTCTTTGGCGTGTTAGTATATACTATCACCCATTGAGTCATACTTTGAGTTTGATTGTTCTACTAAATCACCATATTAATAGCATTCTACAAGATTCCACTCTTAGCAATTTCCAAGTAAGGTAAACTACTTTACCCATACTTCTAATCCATCCCCTCATAACAATTTTATGATTAGCTACTATAGCTCGAAGGAAGGAATTTAGAGGATAATTTTTAGCGCCCAACTTCTTGGAATATTCAAATGCCTAGCGTCTACAATCATTGCATATATTCAGATAATATAAGCAAACATTGTCACGCTAAATTATACTCAATCATGTTGCAACAAATAAGTTCTAGATATCAATATATCTTTCACTTGATTGTTCTGAAAAACTACTCTTTTCAGTTCCAAAATCACCTTGATCAACAAAACGTTCTTTTGAAGATAAAGTAATACGAAAGCAACCATGACTCTGGATTCTAAGTAGGAATTATTTGCTCTCTAGATTAATCAATCATTAACCAGATGGAGCTAGGTAGGAAATACCAAAAATCTACAATAGACTCAATTTTAAATTTCACTAATATGGTACCAATCTTAAATGGTATTTACCAATCATAACAGTTATATCTCAATTAACAATCTAAGTGTAGTATTATAGATGCCAATGAATACTACAATTTGTGCAAATTCACTTTGATTTGTTGTTCATGATAAATAAGTTCAAGTTAATTCAAAAAATTAAACCATGAACTCCCACTCAAAAACAACATCCCTCTTAGTCGTCTTTAGTGATTACACGAACCAAATTCACTACACCAAAACCGATCATCACGTGAGATGATGTAGCTTCAAGGCGAACATCGACATGTTCATCATATCAGCCATATGACTCATGCTTTACCTTTCGGTTACGTGTTCCGAGGCATGTCTGTACATGCTAGGCTCGCCAAGTAGAACCGTAGTATTGCGTGTGTTTCAAGGCCATGTCTGTACATGCTAGGCTTGAAAACACCCTTGTATGCGAACGTTGAGTCTGTCACACCCCGATCACACGTGGTGTCTCGAAACGACGAACTTTCTTAACGGTGCATACTTTAAGGAAGAACACATTATTATCTTGATATTAAGTGAGAGGGATCATCTTATAATGCTACCAACGTTATCTAAGCAAAGCAAGATGCATAAAAAGGATTAACATCACAGACATCACATGAAAGGATAACGTGATATATATGGTCCTTCTTGCACTTGATCTCCATCATGTGTATCACGTATGATCTCCATCATTCCACCGGCGTGGTACCAAGTACCATGGCACCCCAATCTTGATTGTCCATCAATAAGAAGACAATCATATGGATACCTTCCGTATATCAATAATTTACAAATAATCATCTCATAATCAAATTTGTAATATTGACCATATCACATCACATGCCCAGCAAAAACTAGTTAGACGCCTCTAAATTATTTTTGCATATTTTACGTGGCTTAGGGCTTTCGAGGATAGAACCGTTCATACCTACGAACATCAACCACAACGTTGATAAACACATTTTTAACAACCCTTCATAGATTAGATCTTAACTATAGTAGGAGAAACAGACACCCGCAAGCCACTTATGCAATACAAGTTGCATGTCAGTTGTGGAACAAGTCTCATGTACGTGGACATGTAAGGTTAGTCCGGCCCGCTTCATCCCACTATGCCACTAAGATCATAAAATAGTCAAGGAGGTAATAACATGATCATCAACGCCCACATACACCTATGTGTTCTACCCGTACATAACATCTACGCATAGATCCGGCTCTGATACCACTGAAGGGGAACGTAGCATAGAAAACAAAAATTTTCCTACACGAGAGACACCCGAAAGGCCAAGATCTAATCTAGGAGACGAATTGCAACGGGCAAGAAGAGGTTAAGGAGAACACATACCCTCGAAGACTCAAAGTGGTACGAGATCAAATCTCGTTGTTGGCGTAGTCGTACTCACCGATCCCGATAGCGAGAAGATGGCACCGCAATCCGGCGGTGCATCCGTGATCGGTCACACGTACGGTTGATGACGACCTCCGTTCCCTCGTTCCAGCGGGGCGCGGAAGTAGAGGATCCCTCGGAACTCCAGCAGCACGACGGCGTGGTGTGGTGGAGAAAAACATTGCTCAGGGCTTCGCCAAGCGCACGAACAAGTGGTGGAGCAGCGGCAGGAGGGAGGAAGAGATGACACAAGTGTGTGTTGGGGGAGAGGGAGCTCTCACCCCTCCTTTTATAGGAGGGGATGGCAGCCACGAATTTTTGGCTGCCTCCACCTCTCCCTCATCATGTGAGTGGAGTCTCCACTCAACCCACTCATTCTTCCATGAATTCCCACTCAAAATCCCAAGGGTTTTCTTTAATAAATAAATAAAACAATTTTATTTCTTTATTTTAATATTTGTTAATTCCATTAACAAACATTAACATATAACCCCTTGAGTTAGTTGTTAAATCTATTAACAACCATTTGATAAGAATCCCCTTGAACTATTTCAAAATTACTCGAAACAATTTCGGTGACTATTTCAATATTCCCCGAAACAATTTCGGTGCTGTCCAAACTTTTCTCCGATATTCCGTATCCTCTCAAATGCGTCATCGAACCTTAAGTGTGTCACCCTACGGTTCGCGAATAAGATAGACATGATCGAGACTCCTCTCCGATCAATAATCAACAGCGGGATCTGGAGATCCGTGATGACTCCTATATATTCAACGATGACTCTCGTGATCGTGTGAACCAACAACGCCGTGAACTATTCCCTTTGTCTCGCAATATTTTACTTGTCCGAGATTCGATCATTGGTATCAACCATACCTTGTTCAATCTCGTTACCGACAAGTACTCTTTCCTCGTTCCCGTGATATAACATCCTTGTGATCATATCACGTGCTTGCAAGCGGTTTCGATGTGATATCACCGAGAGGGCCCAGAGTATATCTCTCCGTCATTTGGATGGACAAATCCCACTCTTGATCCATGATCCTCAACTAATACTTTCCGAATACTCAACGACACCTTTATAGTCACCCTGTTACGTTGTGACGTTTGATGCCATCAAAGCACTCTTCCGGTATCAGTGATTGACATGATCTCATGGTATAAGGAATAAGTTACTTCGTGTGTTTGATATAACAATGTAAACTAAATGACTTGATCGCATTGCTATATTCTCTTTGGGTATATGTTCATCACATCATTCTTCTAATGATATGATCCCGTTATTAACAACATCCAATGTTCATGATCAGGAAACCTTGATCATCTATTAATCAACGAGCTAGTTAAAAGAGAGGCTTTACTAGGAACCATTGTTTGTTTATTAAGCACACATGTATCAACGTTTCCGGTTAATACAATTCTAGCATGAGAAATAAACATTCATCATAAACAAGGAATAAGATAATAACCATTTTATTATTGCCTCTCGGGCATATTCCCTTCAGGTCCGCCGCCGTTTTTCTCCATCTCCGGCCACCACGGTGAGCCACAGCCGCCCTTTTTGGTCCCGTTCGAACCCCCGAGCCCGTGCGCATCTCAGTGACCCCCCCGGCCCTTCCTTTTGCAGTGAAACGACGGCGCCATCCACGACCGAGGCACATCGGAGCCGCGCCGCCTCCGATCTCGCCATCGAGGCCCTGCAGGAATCGTGCGCCCACCTCGGCATCCCCATCGTCTACGCCGTGGCCTGCTGAGCGTCGTCGTCATCTTCACCGTGCCGGAGAACCACCGGAGCGCCGCTGCCGTGAAGACCCGAGGCGCAGCGCCGCCGTCGCGCCATTTTCCAGTCACCCCACGCCGGTAAGCCTCCTCCCTCTCCTGTGACCGTCAGATTTAGGTGGACGGCTAGGATTAGATCCCCATGAAGGGGTATGCCACCGTTGGATCTGGATCTAACGTCCCAGATCCAATCACTTATCCACATCAGCAACCCAGTCAGCACGCCATGCAGCAGCCCAGTCAGCAACCCTGTCCAATCAGGAGCTCCCACGTGGCCTAGCCTTTATTTGAATTTTTTTCTCCCGCTAGATTAATTGCACTTTTGCAGAAAAGCCCCTGCAACTTCAAATCATCATATCTTTTCAACCACTTAGCCAAATTTAGCAATCTTGGACTTTTTGAAAAGCCCTTGACATCTAGAAACTTTTGGCACTGGCCAAATTCAAATTTGACAACCTTAAAATTGTTCAATTTCAAATATGCTTGTTTGATGAAATTTGGCATAATTCAAATTCTACAAATCCAAAAATTGTAAATAAAATATATTTGGAAACCTTAGGATGTGTACTTTCATATCCTCTGTCCCGAAATAAAAATTTAACAGATTAAAATTTATTTTAGAATTATATGGCCATTTGACCAAATTTGATTTAGTTTAAATTCTATAAATAATTTTAATATGTTTTCTTAAACAATGTTGCTCCATATGGCAACCTTAATCCATAGAAACCAGTGCCATAGAATTTTGGACACATATGAGCCATACCCATGTATTTTAGGCCAAGTTATCACACACATGTTTCACACCATATTAAAAATGACTTAGGAAATATTTTGCTTAAGTGGTTCTATGTGTGTATGGCTATATGAAACCAAGGCTAAGTCCTTAGTGAAGTTTCAACTTATACTTAGCCAACAAATGAACCTAAAAACACTAGTACAAATGTTTACATCAACTTTTTGTCTCCCCATGCTTGCTTCAAGATTTCACCAAGATGGGAATTGTGAGAACCATGAAGTGCAATGGAGGACTTAACCATCTAGAGATTTTCAACATGAAGATAGAAGACCAATGAAGGACTTAGCAAATAAAACAAACTTTAGAAGCATGTCCAAGAAGTGGAAGCACTTAGAAGACTAAACCCCTTTCTCTCTAAGTCTTTTTCCTTCCCTTTTCTATTCTTCTCCTTTCAACCTGGTGGAAACATGAAGAGCTACAAGGAAGATCAATGAAGAAGTTTTGAAGAGAATACTTATACTCCACAACAACTAGAAGCAACTCAAGAAGTACCAGTGTGAAGAAATTCAGTAGAAAACATCTCCCTCTCTCTTTCTATCTTTCTTCTTATATTCTTCCCAATTGACTTAGTGATATTTTCACATTTGTTAAATAAAACACTTAGTTGTGACCACACCACTTGGGAAACAACTAGTGAGAAAACCGTGAAGACTATCAAGACCAAGAGAAGCACCACACCAAGGAAGGAAACAACTTAGATGACATGATGATGATCTTCAAGAAGGCAATCACATGAGGTATAGAAGCAATCCATACAAGTTGAAGAATAACAAGTTATTTTTGTCCAACCATTGACCCAAATGGAAAATCCAAGACTTAGTAATATTTTCCCTTTGATGATGAAGTTAGTAAACCATTGGAATTTCCTTAACAAGTATGAGACCATTAGAGAATGAATCTTTCGAACCCAAACCTTGTCCTAACCAACTTGGTTAAGCCCCTTTTGATATGTTAGTTGCTTTTCTACACTTGTATGTTTGTTTGTTAGGATGCTTGTTTATTTGGTTTTGTGTGTTCAATGAATAGATTTTACAGAGAGCAACAATCTTTTGTGAAGAGAGTGTGATATCTTCACCAACTTCAACAAGGCAAGTAACACACCATCAACTACCCATTATTTTCTATATGCATTAGTTGATTTTGAGTAGCATGCATGATAGGAAATTTTACTAAGTTATATTATGCTATGCTATTATCCTAATAGTGTGTAGCCATCTCTTATACCATTGTTATTTTAATAGCCTTAGAACTTAGTAGATGCTATGCAATTTTACAAATTGTTTTACTAGATGTTGAGGAAAAATTCTAAGTATAACTAATAAATAAACCACCTGGGTGGAAGTGGTAAGACTGGTTTATGTTGAGTGTTGCCTCAGGGCCCTTGTCTAAGGGTTATTCCACTTGAGGTTGTCACTTGCGGATGGCCACCCAGGAACAAAGAGATTAATAAGTTCCTCTAAGTCTAGTAGCTTACCGTGCAGCCTTTTGACATATGGGCTTTGTCTTGATCAACTAAGTTGTGAGAGTTCACCCCAGGCTTGACTAGCAGATGTAGCAAAATTATAGGTGGAACGGTCTTGCCGGTGGGTTTGGACTTCTTCTTCTGAAAGATCTCGTCTCAATTCTCTCCTTTCCATGATGCACTCCGAGTGTATAGGATGTTTGGGCTAATTGAAGACAAAGGGTGAAAGTGCACAAGATCTGCAGAGTCAACAAACTAAGATCTTAGCCGTGTCCCCGGTTATGGACAACTATGAGCAGCTGGACAAGGATTGACGGAAGAATCTCATCACCATTTTCAATAAGTAAAATTTTGACCAAGTGAACAGTATTGTGGTGCTTGGATCTTAATCCAATGTTGCCACCCTTTGAAAAGAAAAGTTTGTTTTACAAAGAGATAGGACAAAACTAGCTTTATGCAAACTTAGCCAAAAACTCCACCCAGCCAAATAAGCATGTAGTATTAGTCTTGCCATTTATATCCACCATAGGTGTTACTTGCCAATACATTAAATTGTATTGACTCCCTTGTGGCTGCATATTCCATATTGCAGATATTTTTGAAGACGAGTGAGGATTTCGTTTAGGATCTCGAGGCTATCGCCAACATGTTTTGCCTGTGGCACATTAAGAAGATGGGCTCGATGTTGTTCTATGTTTTCCGCTGTAATACTTTGTTTTCTGCTAGTCTTCTAAGACTATGCAAGTTGTAATACTATTTTGTAAAGACTGGATCATGCGATGTAATAGAATTTGATGCATTTGCATGATATTTCATTTTGTCCTGTGGTGCTAGCAAATGATCCAGGGACTAGCACAATAACACAGGTGTCCTTACATTATTTAAATGTGGGAACGCTAAAATTGGGCTAAGAAATTAAATGATTCTCTGTGGGCTTATAGAACTGCTTACAAAAATCCTATGGGCATGTCTCCTTATAAGATGGTTTATGGAAAAGCTTGTCACTTGCCCCTAGAATTAGAACACAAAGCTTATTGGGCAGTGAAAGACCTAAATAGAGATTTTAAACTTGCTGGTGAGAAAAGGCTGCTTGACTTAAGTTCTTTAGATGAATGGAGGAGTGAAGCATATGAAAATGCTAAGCTCTTTAAAGAGAAAGTTAAAAGGTGGCATGATAAGAGAATTATTAAAAGAGAATTTCATGTTGGTGAGAAAGTGCTATTGTATAGGTCTCCTCTCAGATTTTTTTGCAGGAAAATTACTCTCGAGATGGGAAGGACCTTTTGTTATCGGAGAGGTATATCGTTCAGGGGCAATTAAAATTGTTTCCCTTGAAGACAACTCCTCACAAGTGGTGAATGGCCAAAGACTCAAGCATTATATTTCTGGAGATCCTTATAATGAAAATGTTGATTGTATTCGAGCCATGATCCCGGAGGAATTCATTCAGAAGCATATTTCAGAAACTGCAGAGTCAGTTTTCAAATAGGTATCAGTTTTGGTAAGAAAATTTCGCGAAACATCTTTCAACTTATATTTTTTACTGTTTTTAGGAAATATGATAAATTATGAGCGGGAAACGAGAGGGAGACGGAGCCCGGAGGCTCCACACCATAGGGTGACGCGGGCCCACCTCTGGCCGCGCCAACCCATGGTGTGGGCGCCCCGGAGACCCTCTCTGACTCGTTTTCGACCTGGACTTTCCTTTCGTTATGAAACTTTTTGCTATATAATCCCCCGGACCCCCTGAGGTCCGTATATCGTTTTCTCGTCGTGTTTCTGTTTCGAGCTGTTTTCCTTGCAGGAGTTCAGAGTTTCTAGGTCAAAATGTCCTCCTTCAGCTCTAGCATTGAGGATTACACTGCACGTCGTCTTCGACAAATCCAGCAAGACATCCATGAGGGTGCTTTTGTGGGATGGGCGACGGAGGAAGAGATAGATGCAAGGAGGGAAGACATGGTTAATAGTTTGAGGGAAGAGATCCGGAGGGCTGCACCAGCACCAATGAGGAACCCCACCTTTGTGGGATCCATTAACCCTCAGCGTCGCTACTCTCATAATGTGCAGGGGACCATGCCTCAGGATCAAGACCCCAACGTGTTCCCTGTGATAGATGAAGCACACCGGGTTGCCGATCAATTCTGCGAACAATATCATATTCTCAAGGCCGAGGTAGCAATTCTGGAAGCGCAAAACATTGAGCTTCGTAGCATCATCAAAGGCTTTCTGACTCCTCTACGAGTGATTCCACTTTCACCACCACCGAAGAATTGATTCGGCATTGGTTTAGGCATCCCCTCGGCTTGTTCCAAGCTTGGGGGGAGTGTCGCGGTATCACATCACTATCTTTCATCTTTTTACTTTTTCAGTAGAGTCATATCATGAGTAGAGAAGTTATCATATAGGACGGTTTGCAGTATGGAAGTGTCTCTCCCTAGTTGGTTATCGTTGTATCCGTTGGTGTGAGTTGCTGGTTTGAAATACTAATGAGAAGTTTCATCATTTACTTTCTATGCACATTATTTCAGTTTTCAACTTCTGTCATATGGTTGAGCTTGCTATTAGTATTTGGTATCACTCTAGAGATCATCAAGTTAATCTAGTTGGTTTTGGCAAACTTAGCTTGGGTCAGCAGAAATAATAATTTGAGTTGCTAGTTTAAGAAAGAGGAATTTGCCTATTAGCTCATAAACTTAGTATTCACGAGTTAAGATCTCTTGGGATTTCAATGAGGATTGCATGATTGGTTTGATTATATGTATATTTGTTTGTTTTCGTTCAACTCTTATGCTTCCTACCCAGCTTGCTAGCCAAAAACCCTGTATTGAGAGGGAATTCTTCTCATGCATACAAACCTTAAACCCCAAAACCTTGCCATTTGTGTCCACCATACCATCCTACATGTGGTATTTCACCGCCACTCCTAGTAAATTGCTCATGTGCTACCATTAAAACTTTCAAATTACTCCTGTTTTGTGTTCCTGTTTTAGCTCATGAGGACGCAAATAGAGAATCTTTATCTCACTTGTTGATTGGACTCACACACCTGGACTAGTGGCTTCATCCGCTTATCCAAATGCTAGAAGAGCTGGCAGCGGGGTTCCCAGCCCCAAATAATAATACAAATTCTCTTCACTCTTTTTGCCCCTGATTTATCAGTCAAAGCATAATTGTGTAAACAAAATAGAAAGAGGGATGACCTTCTATACCAGTTGCGTCCTTCTATGGGAGCCGCTCTTGTGAGTCTAGTTGGATTGTGACGTGTTGTATTTCCTGTTTGCCATTCATTGACATAAATATACACCTCTCAAAATTTAGACACTCCTCCACGGTTTGTGATTGTTGGCAGGCACCCCGAGGATTCGGTTAGCCATGGTTTGTGTAAGATGGATGGGAGGAGTGTCATGCATTTTATACATCTGATTATTAAAATAAAAGCTCTAGAACATGAGTGGTCAATGCTTCCCTCCGCGAAGGGCCTTTCTTTTACATTTATGTTGCGTCAGTAAACACATTCCTTTTTGTCTTCGGCAAGCATTTGAGTTGTTCTGATCACATCATCTATATGTTTATTTATTCAATCATGTTTTCTACCCTTCTTTGTTCAGTACATGCTTTATTATCTGAATGAATATTATTTTGAAAGCTATGAATCACTGTAAAATATTTGTTATAATTAAACATGTTAAGCCCTACAATGTAAACCTTGTTATAAAGACTTCACCTAAGATAAGTATAATTTCATTAAATGTTCTCTGACCAAGAACGAAGTTTGCCATCACCAATTTTGATTCTCTCTTTTGCATCTTTGTTTGTGACTCCCATTACTTGTTTCAAGTGAAGTTATATGAGAGGAAGTTGCTATCTGTAATGATTGGTTCATAAGTAAATGTGATGCTTCTTGTCCGTATTTTATTTATCGACTCTTCACTCCATAAACTTGTGGTCATATTTTCTGAGTTCAGTTTCGCTTGGGGCCAAGAGAGGTCTAAGCTTGGGGGGGTTGATACATCCATTTTGCATCACTATTTCATATCATAATTTTCTGTTATTCATCGATATATTTCATGTTATGATGCATCTCTTATGTTATTTTATCTTATTTTGCATGTTTTATAATTTTTGGAGAATAAACACCGGGACCAGAAATCTGATGGAAAAAAGCACCGTCGAGATACCATATTTCAGAAGATCAGAAGAAGAAAGGGGACATCCGGGGGTTCCTAAAAGTTCAGAGGAGGAACCCAGCCAGAAGGAGAGCCAGAGGGAGGCCACCAGGGGCCCACACCTAGGGGTGGCGCGCCCCTGGCCGCGCCACCTAGGGGTGTGGCCACCCTGGCCCACCTCCGGGGGTCATCTCTGGCATGTCTGGCCCCGAGGGAACCCTAAGACTCATTCCATCTTCCATGACTTATTCCGCCGCCGCTGCAGGGCGGAAAACACCCAAGTGAGAAAAGCTCTCTGGCAGGGAGAAATCTGTCGGGGAAATTCCTCTCCGTAGAGGGGAAATCACCGCCATCGTCACCTTCATCGCTCCGGGCATCATCAACATCGTCATCATCGTCGTCATCACCATCAGCACCATCACCTCCATCATTTACCTTCATCCCGCTGTAACAATTAGGGGCCTCTATCGTTGTTTTGCATTAGATCTCTCTCCTGGTGTGGATTACTTGTTAGTAGTTGATGCTTCTGAGATATATCGGTGTTTGCACTTTATGCCCAGATTGTTATGATCCATTATGTCACCTCTGATTATGATCCATATGATGTTTTGTTAGTAGTTCATGTTGTTCTTGAGGACATGGGAGAAGTCAAGTAGTTAGTAGTGAAGTAATGTTGAATAATATTTAATGTTTGATATTTAAGTTGTGGTGTTATTCTCCTAGTGGTGTCATGTGAACGTCGACTACATGACACTTCACCATTTATGGGCCTAGGGGGATGCATCGTGTATTTGGCTACTAATTGTGGGGTTGTCGGAGTGACAGAAACCTAAACTCCCGTTAGGAAATCATTACACGAGGGAGCGTAGGACCCTGGAGTTTAAAGTTGTGGTTAGATTTATTTCTTAATTACTTTCTTGTAGTTGCGGATGCTTGCAAGGGGTATAATCACAAGTATGTATTAGTCTTGGATGGGATGGTACATTACCCACACAACACTTATCAAAACACCTAACATTATTCAGCTGCGTGGAACAAAAGCACTTGACAGAAACCTTCCGTGTGTCCTCGAGAACGTTTGTTAATCATAAGTAAACTCACCGGCTTGTCCTTTGCTGAAGAAAGGATTGGGCCACTTGCTGCAATTATTACTACTGCATTTTATTTACTCTTACTTTATTTATCTGCAATATCAAAAACCCCTACAAGTCTATTTTCGAGTGTTTACAGTTATTCCTTCCTCGAAACTGCTTGTCAACACCTTTTGCTCCCCATTGGGTTCGACACTCTTATTTATCAAAAGTACTACATACACTCCCTATACTTGTGGGTCATCAGTAGGTATGGTGGATACAATGGGAAAACTTTGGTTTTGGGGAGTTGGATGCACGAGTAGAGCTCATACTCAGTACAGGTGGAGGCTAGCAAAAAACTGGGAGCGACAAATCAAGTGAGCATAAGAGCCATAATCATGCATAGCAACATAAACATCACTAATCAAAGCATAAGTGGTACCACAGTTTCAAAAACTAAATGATCATGGAGGCTATTCATGACTGGTTCATAGTCATAAACATGGTGTGAGCATGCGCCAAGTCAACCAAATAAAACATTCAAAGGAGAACACCACAAATTTATGCTTCAATATGACAAGAACAACTCATGATTCTTTCAATGGAACATTAAAAACTCTCAGATATTTGAGGCTAATCATGCGACTAAATAACCACAAGGCTTTAAAACTAAAATAACATCTAGGATGGTATGAAAAAGTCTAGCCACAGTCTATACAAGCATCTACTTGCACCGTTAAAAATTCTACCTCAGACAGTTGTTTCTTTTCCCAACAAGAACCATACAAAACATGATTTAACAAAAAATCTCTAAATGATACAACAAGCAAACATAAGAGGACTCACATAATACTACTAAAGCTAACAGCTCTGAATAAGAGATGCAATGAAAATGAGAGCTAGACAGGAATTTTTGCAGCAACTAGAAGAAAAACTAAGAATACTAGCATAGAAAGTATTCAAACCAAAAAGCGGAGCGTGTCTCTCTCCCAAACAAATATTTCTACGATCCAACTATATTATTTCAGCAAGGAAAACAAAAGAAAAACAAACAGACGCTCCAAGTAAACTTCATATGATGTGACCGAATAAAAATATAGTTTCACGAGAAGTGACCTGATAGATAGTTGCTGAAGAAGGGGATGCCTTGGGTATCCCCAAGCTTAGATGCTTGAGTCTTCTAAAAATATTCTTGGATGAACCACGGGGGCATCCCCAAGCTTTTACCTTGCACTCTTCTTGATGACATGTATCACCTCTTCTCTTGACCCTTGAAAACTTCCTTCACACCACACTCAAACAGTAATTCACATTAGAGGGTTAGTGAAACAATTAAAAATTCATTGGTTCTGTATGGAACAAGTGCTATTGATACTTTTAAACATAAGCTACAGCTACTGATGTTTCGTGAAGCAAAGAAATCTACTTGACATCGCAAAAGAGCAAATGCAAGAAAAATGGCAGAATCTATCAAAACCAGAATAGTCTGTAAAAAAGAATTTTGTTGAGGAACTTACGTTACTCAGATCGAAAAAATTAAAGAACAAAAAAGTTGCGTAATTAGCCGAGGAATAAGCACAAGAAATTTCAGGTTATTACTATTTTTCTATGATTTATACGATTTTTTACGGTGGACAGCAGAAATCTGTTTCCTGCGCAGAAATCCGAATACCAACTCCAACTCTCATCAGAAACCTTACTTGGCACTACTAAAACATGAAAATAAAGAAACAAAGGAGTTACTACAGAAGTATTAAACCCCTTGACTCAAAGAAAACAGAGAAAAACAAAGGAAAAATAAAACCATGGGTTATCTCCCAAGAAGTGCTTTTCTTTAACGCCTTTTAGCTAGGCCTAGAAAAGTGTAATCAAGTATTTTCGAATGACGAAGCATCAAAATTGTAAATTGTTCGAATAACGGAATCAAAATGCAACTTCATTCTCTTTCTTGGAAAGTTTTCCATACCTTTCTTGAGTGGGAATTGAAATTTAATATTCCCTTCTTTCATATCAATAATAGAAGCAAAAGTTCTAAGAAAATGTCTTCCCAAAACAATTGGACAAGAAGCATTGCATTCAATATTCAAGACAAAAAAACAAGAGTATTATTAACCATGATAAGAACATCATCAACTCTCCCCAAAGGTTTCTTTCTAACATTATCAATAAGACGAACATCCAAATAACAAGATTCCAATGGTGGTAAATCAAGAATATCATAGAGTTTCTTGGGCATAACAGCGATACTAGCACCAAGATCACATAGATCATTGAAATCAAAATCATTCACTTTCATTTTAATAATAGGTTCCCAACCATCATCTAGCTTCCTAGGGATAGAGGCTTCACATCTTAGTTCATCCTCTCTAATTTGCATGAGAGCATTTGTAATATGTTTTGTGAAAGCCATATTCATAGCACTAGCATTAGGAAAACTAGCAAGCTTTTGTAAAAACTTAATCACTTCAGTTACGTTGCAATCATCAAAGTTAAGATCATTTTTATCAAATATAATGGACCATTGTCTCCCATATTTCTAAAAAAATATCACTTTTATCAGGAACATTTTTAGCAGTTTCAGACAGTTTTGCATTTTTACTAGCAGAAGTGGGAGTGTTTTCAACACCAATTACTTTACCATTGATAGTAGAAGGTTTTCTAACATGAGAGGCTTCAGTTTTACTAGTGCTGGTAATGGTTCAAACATTAGCTATATTATTCTTTCCAGCTATTTCATCTTCTCTTTCCCATCTAGCATGCAATTCAGCTAACATCCTAACATTATCACCAATTCGAATTTGGATAGAATTTAAACTTTTACTCTCTTTAAAATCATGAGACACAACCTTTAGTTTCAGAAAATCAACATCAAGAGCAATGCTATCAATTTTAGAAGCAAGAACATCAATTTTGCCAAATTTTCCTTAACAGATTTATTAAAAGCAGTTTGTGTACTAATAAAATTCTTAAGCATGTTCTCAAGATCAGAGGGTACACTTTTATTGTTGTTGTTGTAGGAATTACCATAAGCATTTCTATTATTGGGAGGATATGGCCTATAATTGTTGCTACCAAAATTATTCCTATAAGCATTGGTGTTGAAATTATTATTTTTAATGAAGTTCACATCAACATGCTCTTCTTGAGCAATCAAAGAGGCTAAAGGAACATTATTTGGATCAATAGGAGCATGGCCATTCACAAACAGAGACATAATAGCATCAAGTCTTTCATTCAAAGAGGAGGTTTCTTCAACAGAATTTACCTTCTGACCAGTTGTAGCTCTCTAAGTGTGCCACTCAGAATAATTTACCATCATATCATCAAGAAGCTTTGATGCTGCCCCCAAGGTCATGGACATAAAGGTTCCTCCAGCAGCTGAATCTAGAAGGTTTCTTGAAGATAAATTCAGACCAGCATAAAAGGTTTGGATAATCATCCAAGTAGTCAGTCCATGAGTGGGACAATTCTTTACTAAAGACTTCATTCTTTCCCAAGCTTTAGCAACATGATCATTATCAAGTTTCTTAAAAGTCATAATGCTACTTATTAAAGATATAATCTTAGCAGGAGGATAATATTTTCCAATGAAAGCATCTTTACACTTAGTTCAAGAATCAATACTATTTCTAGGCAAAGATAGCAACCATTCTTTAGCTCTTCCTCTCAAAGAGAAAGGAAACCATTTCAGTTTAATAATATCTCCATCCACATCTTTATATTTTTGCATCTCACATATTTCAACAAAATTATTAAGATGGGCAGCAGCATCATCAGTACTAATACCAGAAATTGCTCTCTCATAACAAGGTTTAACAGGGCATGTTTTATCTCATAAAAATCAGCAGTAGGAGCAGGTGAAGCAATAGGTGTGCTAATGAAATCATTGTTGTTGGTGCTAGTAAAGTCACACAACTTAGTGTTCTCAGGAGTAGTCATTTTTAGCAAAACTAAAAACAGGAATAAAACTACAGCTAGAATAAGAACTATTTTTGTTGTGTTTTTTATAAAGAGAAGCAAACAAGAAAAAATCAAATAAACTAAGCAAAAAAAAAGAGATTGGAAGTGAGAGACTCCCCTTGCAGAAATTCTCTTCCTCCCTGGCAACGGCGCCAGAAAACTTGTTGATGGTATGCCTTGACGTGAGGCTGACGTTGGTAAACCCCAAGAGAAAGGTTGTGAAGAGTGTAGCAGCAAGTTTTCCCTCAGAAAATAAACCAAGGTTGAATCGACAAGTAGGAGGACAAGCAATCTCTGAAGGTTGATGCAGCTCAGGTGGCAGGGCGCACTACCGGTTCAGAAGCAACTTGGAACCTTCACAACACAGTCAAATCACTCTGTCCCAATGTAGCAATGAGGTTGTGAATCTCATCGGTTTTGCTGAACACAAAGAGGTTAAACGTATGGTGTGGGAAAAAGTAGGAAAACAGTAGGACAATAGTATGAAAGAAGTATGAAAGCAATAGGTGTTTTATCAGTATGAGGAAAATGGACCGGGGTCCACAGTTCACTAGTGGTGTCTCACCGTGAAAGATAAATAACATGTGTGGTGAACAAATTACAGCTGGGCAATTGACAGAAATAAAGGCTGCATCGTAGTGCATATGCAAGACATAAAGATTACTATGTGATTGATGCGAGCATTACAACAAAATACATAGACCGTCATCCAACTGCATCTATGTCTAGTAATCCACCCTCCGAATATCATCCAAACAAACGTTGGGTATTAAGTTGCAAGCAACATATTATCACAGTAAGCAAAGTGTGTAATGTAAAAAAATGTAAACTAAGTAAACACCGTTGTTTTCTCCCTAATGGCAACATCACATCCTCCATCCGTCACGTTTCTGTCACTCGAGCACAGATGCAAAGGACGCATGAACCCACTATCGAGCATAAATGCTCCCTCTTGGAGTTACTAGCATCTACCTGGCCAGAGCATCTACTAATAACGGAGAGCATGCAAGATCATAAATAACATATGCATGAAGATAACATGGTAGATTCATAATCAGGAGACATAGCATTCAACATTCATCAGATCCCAACAAACACACCATGTAGCATTACATAAAGATGATTTTGATCATGTTAGGCAGCTCACAAGATCTAAACATGAGGTACAAAGTGGAGAGAGCAACCATCTAGCTACTGCTATGGACCCGTAGTCCAGGGATGAACTACTCACGCATCACTTCGGAGGAGGGCATGGTGGTGTAGACCCCTCCGGTGATGAATTTCCCTCCCGTCAGGGTGCCGGGGAGAGCCCCAGAACCCTCCCGATCTCGGAATGACGATGACAACGGCCTCGGGTGTTTTTTGGGACGAAGTGGTATATATTTAGTGTTTATGTCTCAGGGGGAATAAATAGGTGAAAGGACAAAGGCGGTGGAGGCAGGGGGGCACACCACCCCATGGCGCGGCCAGGGGGCACGCCACCCTATGGTGTGGGCCCCCTGAGGCCCCCCTCCGGGTCTCTTCAGGACTCCGTGGAACCTTCGGGAATTCCAGGACTTGCGAGATTCAAATTTTCCAATTCCGAGAATATTTACAGAACAACTTTTCTGAAACTAAAAACAGCAGAAAACAGGGAACTGGCTCTGTGGCATCTTGTCAATAGGTTAGTCCGGAAAATCGATAAAAATGACATAAAGTGTATAGAAAAAATGTGGGAAACAATAAGAAAACAACATGGAACATCAGAAATTAAAGATACCTTTATGACGTATCAGCGGCCTCGGGTGTTTCTCGGGACGAAGTGGTATATTTTTTGAGTTGATATGTCGGGGGGTATAAATAGGCGAATGGGCAAAGGCGGTGGAGGCCTGGGGGCCCCACACCACCCCATGGCACGACGGGGAGGGGGAGCCCTATGGTGTGGCCCCCCTCCGGGCCTCTTCAGGACTCTGTGGAACCTTCGGGAATTCTAGGACCTCCGTACTTTGAATTTTCCAATTCCGAAAATATTTCCAGAACAACTTTTTTGAAAATAAAAACAGCAAAAAACAGGGAACTGGCTCTGTGGCATCTTGTCAATAGGTTAGCGTGGAAAATCGATAAAATGGCATAAAGTGTATATCAAACATGTAGGAAACAACATGAAAACAACATGGAACATTGGAAATTAAGGACACATTTATGATGTATCAGGGTGCTTCACGTCTGCGTTTGCATTACGGTAGGTGTAAGCCATGTTTTTCATTGTAATATATGCTAAAGGGGAATCTAGCGAGTCTAGCATATATAGACATGGGCTCGGAACACAAGTGACCAAAAGTTTAAATATGAGTCACATGTACGATGTGATTGACATGGTAATGTCTACCTTTGAAGCTATGCTATAGGACGTGACAATCAGGAATGGTATAGTGTATTAGGATCATGTAATCAATAATACGAACTGAGAGATGTTCGTTTAAGTGGGAGTTCTTATAGTCTTATTTAGATAAACGCGTACTCGTAGTATGAACATAGTCTAAATGACTTTGCAAACAGATAATTCCTCCATTCCCAATGCATGCAGTCGATACTTCCAAGCATCCCGGGAAATCCCTCTTGCTTCATTTTGTGCTAGGATCTGAGCAGTGTCTTCAGTATTGGGTGATCTCAAATACTTTGGTCTAAATACTTCCACCATTATCATGCAGAACTTGTTCAAACAATCAATGGCGATGGATTCGGCTATGCACAAATAGTCATCTTGTGTATCACCGTGAGCGATGTATGCATCACTTCTGGATTGAGGAGAATCCAACTGTGCCAGTGCAATTCTTCTTGCAAATGAAATAGCTGTCGAAATCCCGAATGGCATACACAATCGTGAGGAAGAGTTTTCGGATCATCCGGAAATGGCGCTAAAATACCGCCTCACCGTGCAATGGAGCATCAGCGAAGTAATCGACATAAATAATGCAATAGCCCTTCATTCGCTGCCTCGGCTTGCTCTTTCGGCGGCCATACGCCAATCCACCTTGCTGGGCTTTGCATTATTCGCGAACAGGCATGCGAGAGCGGCGAGGATCATGAGGTGCTCGTTGTCGTCGATGGCAGCCTCGGCTTCCTCCTCCATTAGAGCGACGAACAACTCCTCGTCGTCGGAGTCCATCGCCAAACAGGCAAATCTCTAAACACCTCACGAGTGAGGCGGGCCGTTGGCTGCCTAGGGAAGTGGCAAAAGCTCGAACAACATAG
This sequence comes from Alopecurus myosuroides, assembly GCA_028641055.1. Classification (NCBI taxonomy): domain Eukaryota; kingdom Viridiplantae; phylum Streptophyta; class Magnoliopsida; order Poales; family Poaceae; genus Alopecurus; species Alopecurus myosuroides. The sequence goes on along the minus strand of CM054057.1, from coordinate 709,895,353 downwards.
GAAGGAAGGTTGCCGTGGATACGGCTTCTCTTTGCAACAGTGGAATTGATCTCTAGTGGCGGCACAACAACGGTGGTTGGAGGGGTGTCGACGACATCAAAATGGAGACGAACGCGGAAGTGGCACTCTGCGGCGCGGCATGCCGAATCTAGGCGTGAAAAAAGCGTTCCTTGCCTGACTATGCTGGCCCACAAGCCACTTTTTCTTCCGCAAGAGTCCCCAAGGCCCTAGTGTGTTGGGTTTGTCCTGGGTATATCGGGCAAATCTTTGGCCCAAACCAGTGGAATTCGGCGTCTGGGGGGACGAATGGGGAAAAGGGCCGCTGGAAAAAAAAACGTCCCGAGGGCTCTTGGGGCGGCTGGAGATTCTCTTATGCCTGAAGATATATAAAGAAAGAAAGAATAGAAGTAAAAGGAAAAAAAAGCTAACTTGGGACGGTCCAATACCATCCGTTTCACGACCGGGGAATAGAAGTTCCCAGCTCCGTGACTGGGTTCCTCCTCCCTGGCGCCCGGGCGTCCCCGTGCTCTCCTATCGCCGAAGAATCATGTCTTGGGCCGGCCCATTTCCGTTCGTTCTGATGTCTCCTATGGAAACGTTCGTTTGTTGAGTCTGTTTCATTGCAGCTGGGCCCGTTGTGCGTGGGGCCACGTTGTCAGGCACATGTGTCTCATGTTTCCACAAGTGTTTACACAGTTGAGAAGGGCGGGGTATTTAAGCTGGTGTCCGGTTTGCTAAACTTCCGAGGTGGGACTAAATTTTAGCTTTCGCTGTTACGAACGACGCGCTCGTTCCTTTGACCGGGTCTCCACGCGCTCGCCTCGTCGAATGCTACGCCCGCAGGTTAATTAAGATGTGGGGCTACGTGGGGACCACGTAGACAGATTGTGTGTCCGCGTTTGACTATTCTGCCCGTGTGCGCTATGCTGTGACACTGTATGCGTATGCTATTGGCAGAATAAGAAAAAGCAACACACGTAAATTGTGGGCGAGTCGGTGAGGACATGCATGCAGCGGCACAGCAGCAGCACATGGGAATCTTTGGCTGAAAATGCTAGTTGCTGCTAGGAAACTACACTCGTAATCACGCTAACAATTTCTTCTTGCATAAAAGAATCTAGTAACAAGGCATTTGGATGTACAGTGGAAACAAAAAAAAAATGGTACTATATAAAAATGAAAACATGGTAAAAAAAATACTTGGAACAAAATCTAGGAATAAAATTCCTGGATTTAATGGAGAATAAAAGAAGTACACCTCTAAGAACAAAAATACTTGTAACAAAAATCTAGGAACAAATGTTTGGAACAAAATTTAGGAATAAAATTCCTAGATTTCATGGAGAATAAAAAAGTACATCGCCAAGAAAAATTGGAATAAAATCTAGCAACAAATGTTTTGACAAAAATCTAGGCACAAAATGTTAGGAACAAAAATTTCTTGAAACAAAATCTAGGAACATAAAATGCTTGAAATAAAAATTGGTAGGAACAAAAAAATGTTTGGAACAAAATATAGCAACAAAAATGCTTGGAACAAATGTTGGGAATAAAATCTAGGAACAAAAGCTTGAACAAAAAATGCTAGGAACAAATTTTAGGAACAAAATTCTTGAAACAAAATCTATGAACAAAAATGTAGAGGCCCCAGACCGGTAGGTCCAGAACCCCTCATATGCATCCATTCACGATCCCAGAAGAACCAGTCGTGAACAACATACGTAGTTGGCATGCAGAATACATCATCCATTACACGAATATAGAGTCTTACATAAATGGTCACATGACCAAGTTCTTGATAACTGTCACGCAGGACAGACATTCAAAGTAAACACAGCGGAAGACGATAATCATAGCGTAGTAGAACCCGAGTCACGCCTCATCCTACAGGCTGCTGACTGGGAGACGATCCTAACTCGCAGGGCCATCAGCGTAGAACTCCTCCTCATAGTACTCCTCCTGAGGTGGCTCCTCGTAGTCTGATAAGTAGATACCAGGGGCGAAACCAAATGAGTACATTGGAATGTACTCAACAAGACATCCTTTATTAGCTTACAATAATGCATACATGCTTATTTGGTAGAGTGGGTAGGCCATACATATGGTTCAACTACCCATGACAGATAAAAGACTTGCCATGGTTGATTCTTCAAGTTCACTTCTTTTTAAACAAAATCATTTAAAATAATGTAGTTTTGCTCTCGTAGATATCACATATCTTGGAGGTTTTATAATACTTTTGGAAAAGAAAGTTTTTTTTTTTTTTCTTTTCAGAAACTTTTAGTAGTAGTTTCTTTCTCGTCGGTATCTCGCAGATACCAAGTCATTCCTCCATAGTACCTCTCAGGTACAAAAGCCTTCCTTCAAAACCTCTTTTGAAAAGTTGACACAATACTAGCTACATGGCCATTCAACCGTCCATATCCGCGGACGCGGCTATCTCGAAATAGTTTTACTCTGCAGAGGTGTACACATTTCCACCAGATCCAGAGTCTGCCATGAAACAACCATGGACTGTTCCCAACCTATGAAACATCAGATAACTGGTCTTGACTATCCACTCTGTACAAGCTAGTACATGACTATCTCTTCAATTGGGGTTTCTCTCCCCTGGCAAGCCATGTCACACACCGCCTAACAGGAGACCCAACTGCTGCATCCGGAGGGAAAATTAATCCCACACTTTAGATGTCCCGTATACTCACTCCTAGCGACACTTCGGTTCGGAGGATCCAATCCCCTATAGCCTTTGAGATAGCACATATACTAACCCTAACAAGTTTTTAATCAAGCCCCTACCCATATTGGGGTAAAGTGGCAGTACGATAATGGTTGTCCAGCGAAGACTAGGCTATGTGTCTTTTGTAAACATTTCTCATAAAATTTCCCCTCATAACAATCCTTCCGGCAGACAGGGTCTCACCCTTCCTCCGGGGTTTTCCTTCAATAAGGATTTGTTTACAAAAACACATTTTATTTAGTTCATTTAAGAACTCAAGTTTTAAGTAGGTGTATGGTATTTATATACCATTTAGTGTCTAAGGGCTTGGTAATACCAAGTTGACTATGATTATGAGTCCTTATACTAGTAGTATAATAGTAGTAATAGGATTCACACAAAAATAGTTTTGAAGGTATATTTTTGTAAAACTTCAGAAGTGAAAAGCATGCATGAATAGATAATGATAAGTAGTTATACAGCAAGCATTAGGATGGCTTGCCTTGGTACAAGTGATGGTCCTGATCCTGAAAGTAACAGGAGTTGCAATACCCTTCTTCAGCAATTCCTTCCTCCTCGTTTTCTAACGTCGTAAAAAGAAATAAAGACACACTTTCAGAACCAAGCAAGGCAAGCAATGCTACAATCAATACATACAGCAAGCAATCAAAAAGTACCACCCATAGTTCTCAATTTTCCTAAAGAAAAATTGGCATAAAAACTATAGTTGGAAAATCTGTTTTTTTTCCTAGTGCTTATGTGTGGCCAAAACAATGATTCTTAGTTAAGAACATTGTGGACCAGTGGGATATAGCACATGCTACTGGACAGTAGGGTGTCTCATAAAACACATTTTGATGCCTAAAAATCCCCACAACAAATCCTATGGCTAGCACACATAATTTGCTAAATACTCAAGTAGTGAAAATAAGCTCATGACAACAAGTCAACCTATTTTCCACTATGAGGCAAACATACCAGTGGGTGCTCCACTAGTAAATATGCTCACCAAGAGGTTAATAAGCCTCTGGTCACTTTTATAAAAGTGCTAAAAACAACAAACAAACACCCAAAAATTCCTACTCATACTAGTGGAAAATTTAGGAAACTACTAGACTAGTTTAGACTATACTAGCTAATGTTATGCACAAGTGTGCAAGATTTCAGAGCAAAATACACCTCTAACCAGTACCATATATGCTACTGGATCTCACCAAAAATGGCATAAAAACATAGCTAGGAAACAAGGATAGATATGCTTAAAAAACTACACATGTGAGGAGATTATTTCTAGTCACTCAAGTGCTACTCATGCTTTTGTGCTATTTAAAAGGAAATCTACCAGAGGTGAAAACCCTAATGAAAAATTGCCACAAGTACTTTTCATCCTCTGGTTTCAATGCCAAAGAGTCATATTTTTCCCTAGTGGAAAACAAGGCACAAAAACAAACATGAATATTCTAGTGTGAAATCTAGTCCTTAAGCATTTCTATTTTAACCTATTTCAACACAAGCACCAAGCATCAGAGGTGCTCTAAACAATTAACAGTACCTAAGTGGTACTGGTTCCATGAAAAACAATCTAGCAACTAGCCTAAAGATTTATTTAAATATCTACTCAAAATATACCTAAAAATCTAGCCATAGCAAGACACAAGCATGGAAAACTAGTTCTAAAATGCTACCATTCAAACCATTTATTCTAACATGCTCATATAACTTGTATACATCATAACCACAATGGAAAACAACATAACAAGCAAGATCACATCATTTGCAACTCACAAAAGTAACATATAAGGCAAGATCTAGAATTAAAATTTAGGCAGAAAATAGCCAAAACTTGTTCTGTCTCTCTAAATTTTTCTGTTGCTCTAAAAAGCAAATCCTTCTAGGATGTGATAGTCCTTATCACTACAAAGCTTCTCCAACTTGCCTCACTCAAAAATAATATCCCAAACTCCCTCTAAAAATCATGGAATAGCCCACTGATGTTTTACCAAAATGGATGGCATTTCCAAATGGTAACTCACCTTGATGCAAACTAAAATTCTACTGATAGGTATTGGAAAGGGCTTTCCAAAACAGTTGAGTTTGCTCAAAAATGTTTTGTATTTTTGAAGTTCTATTCATTTCAATTTTTAGGGTACTGTCTGGCATATGATTTTTAGAAAAATCATAAAAACTCAAAACAAGTTTCTGCCAGTGGGATATGGTTGCAATTTTGTATGTCTAGCAGCACAAAAATTAGCAAGGTAAAATAATTTTATGTGCTACCTTTTCTAAGCCTAAAGCTAACAGCTATTTAAAATCTGCCAGAAAAAGGTAAATTCGTTTTTAACCGAAAAACTGCCCAACGGGCCAGATCCGCAGCGCCAGGCCCAGCAACGCACAGCGCAGCCCGCCTGCGCGCGCGCGCGCGAAACGCAGCGTTTAAAGGGGGCCGTTGATCCTCAGATCGACGGTTCCCGTTCTCTCTTCCTCCCCGCGTCAGTCCTCTCTCTCTCTCTCCTAACCGCGGACGAACACCTCACGGGCACGGCGGCGATTAGCTCACCTCGGGCTCGCGAGAAGCTAAGGGACGGTGCGGGTGTGGGAGAGGGTGGCCTGGGCGACTCCTTGGCGCGGGCACGGGTGGCGAGGAGGCAGGGACACGGCGGCGGCTCGACGGTGCTCTGCGGCGGCTCCACGGACGGCGGCGAGGAACCTGCAAGCGAGAGGGGGCAAGAGGATGTCAGGGAGGCTGGCCAGCTCCAGGGGGTTGCAATGGAGGCGAAAGAGGGGTGGGAGAGGCAGTGGATGCCGCGGCGACCTCGTGCCCGATCTGCTCGGCCCCGACAATGGCCACGGCTCGCCTCGCTTGCAGAGAGCGAGAGAGCAAGCGAGAGGGCTACGGGGTGGTTCAGTGGGTGAGGAGAGTGTGCTGGCGAGAGGGCTAGGTCCCGATTGATTTGTAGCCACGAGGCCAAGGTGGAGGTGCTCGGGTTGGCATGGCAGGGGCATGCCCTTGCCCCTTGGGGGTTCTCCACAGATGGCAAGGTTTCTATTGGTGCCAAAGGGTCAAGCAAGTACACAATTGGTGAGGTAAGTCACAGCAAGGGCCAAGTGATGGGCAAAAAGAGAAAGAAATTCACTATTCCAACCACTCTAATGACATCACACATAGTCAAAGGCCACCTCTGTTTTCTCCCCTCCTATCCAGCCAGCAAGGGATCCAATGCCACCTTCTAGAAGCTCAATGACAATGTTTTCGAATTGGCAAAGTGGCAAGGCTTGGATCAGTGCACAAAAGCTAAAAACAATAAGTCCAAAAGTGTATTCACTGTTCTGTCAGAAAAATTCAGTTAGACTGTTTCTGAATTTTTCTAAGTGCTGGAAAAACAGACAGAGATAGCAAAAGTTGGGTTTGTTTTCACCAAGCAAACCAGCTCTAAAATGAGTGATTTAAAATGCTCAACAAAGAACAACTATCCAAGTTTCAGATCCAACCATTTGTTTTGAAAAAATGGTTTTATGGCTCTGAAAATAAATGGCAAAGTAGGTACATTCTCTGTGTTTAAAATGCTCAAATTTCTGTCTTATCAAGATGGCTCAAAAACCATCTTGGCATTGTGTGTTAATTTTCTTTGTAGGTTTTTCCAAGAGTGTAGTTTTGTTGTACTCATTACAGAGAGTAACTTTGATCAAAGAAAATCCATAAATGGATAATCCTTGTGATTGAAAACAAGGGTTGAAAACAGCTACTAGGCTGTTTTTCAGGGCAAAATTTATAATGGAAAAGCTAATGGAATCTTTTCCAATTAATTTTATTTCAAGTTCAAGATGATTCCTAAACATTAATAACACATTTTCAAGTTGAAACAAAAGGTCACCTCAAGTCTTAAAAAAATAATCTCATAAGAACCTTAGTGGAAAACAATAATAAAGCAATGTGTTTCTTAGGAGAAAAACTCCTCAAGTGAGTGAAAAGAAACACACCACTAATATTGCATAGATAAACATCAGTACACAACATGTTGTCCACTTAATTCATTACAAAGGTCTTAAGAGACTTGCTAAAATACTATTATACAAGTGCTTAAAAACAGGGATGTGACAAATCTCCCCCCCTTAAAAGAATCTCGTCCCGAGATTCGCGGGTCTAGGCTTTAAGAAAATCAGGGAACTCCTTCCTGATATCATCCTCACGCTCCCAGGTAGCTTCTTCCTCAGAGTGATTGGTCCACTGAATCTTAAGGAATTTTATAGCACGCCTCCTAGTAGCACGCACAATTTCCTCGAGAACCCGCAGGGGTCTATCACGATAAGTCAAATCATCATTTATGTCAATGGTCCTGAAATCCACGTCTTGATACGAGAGATCTTTCTCCGGTACTTGCAGACATTTCCGGAGCAATGACACATGGAAAACATCGTGAAAAGCAGATAGCTCCTCAGGTAATTCTAACTGATAAGAAACTTCGCCACGACGTGCCAAGATCTTAAAAGGGCCAATATACCTGGGGGCCAGCTTTCCTTTGACATGGAAACGCTGCATCCCTTTGAGTGGCGTAACACGAAGGTACACGAAATCTCCAATGCTGAAAGAGACATCACGACGCTTCGTATCAGCATAACTCTTCTGACGAGATTGAGCTGTCTTTAAACGTTCCCGAATAAGTTGGACTTGCTCTTCTGCAGCCTTCAAAGTGTCCACACCAAAAACCTGACTGTCTCCAGTCTCAGTCCAATTTAAAGGTGTACGGCATTTACGTCCATACAGAGCTTCAAAAGGGGCCATTTGCAAGCTAGACTGATAACTGTTGTTGTAAGAAAACTCTGCGAAGGGCAGACAGTCTTCCCATTTAATCCCATAGGACAACACACAAGCACGGAGCATGTCCTCCAGAATTTGGTTCACACGCTCTGTTTGTCCATCAGTCTGCGGGTGATATGCTGTGCTAAAAGCTAGTTTGGTTCCCAAACTCTCGTGCAACTTCTTCCAAAATCTAGATGTGAACTGTGTACCTCGATCAGATACAATCCTGCTTGGGACTCCGTGTAGGCTGACAATCCGAGAAATGTAAAGATCCGCAAGCTGATCTCCACGATAGGTTGTCCGGACAGGAATAAAGTGAGCAACTTTTGTGAGCCTGTCCACTACAACCCATATAGAATCATTTCCTCGGCTGGACCTAGGAAGTCCAGTGATGAAGTCCATTCCCACTTCATCCCATTTCCAAACAGGTACTTGCAATGGTTGGAGTAATCCAGCGGGACGCTGGTGTCCGGCTTTTACTTGCTGGCAGACATGGCACTTGGCTACGAATGAAGCAATCTCTCGCTTCATTCCATGCCACCAGAATCTCTCTTTCAGGTCTTGATACATCTTTGTTCCTCCAGGATGGATAGAATACATGGTCTCATGAGCTTCGACCATGATGGTCTGCTTAAGATCAGATTCGGAGGGAACACAAATACGGCCTTCATACCATAATCCTCCATCAGCATCGATGGTAAACCCAGCAACCTTTTCCTTCTCCATGCGGGCTTTAATCCCATCAATACTTTTCTGGCCTTTCTGCGCTTCTTTGATTTGGTCAACCAGGGTTGGTTTTAAGTTCTATGGCATCCAACATGCCATAGCTGACCACTTCAATACCAAGCTGGTCCAGCTCTTTCCACAACTCGGGTTGCCTTACTAAAATCATAGCATTTAGAGAGGCCGGCTCTCGACTAAGAGCATCTGCAACCACATTTGCCTTTCCCGGGTGATAATGAATACTCAGATCATAATCTTTAATGAGCTCAATCCAGCGGCGCTGCCTCATGTTGAGCTCACGTTGAGTAAAGATATACTTTAAACTCTTATGATCTGTGTAAATTTCCACTCGCCTTCCCATAAGAAAGTGCCGCCACGTCTTGAGAGCATGAACAACGGCAGCAAGCTCTAAGTCATGAGTGGGATAATTCAATTCGTGGGGTCTTAACTGGCGGGATATGAAAGATATCACCTTTCCTTCTTGCATAAGCACGCTTCCAAGACCAAGCTTAGAAGCGTCACAATACACGTCGAAATTCTTGGTGACATCTGGCATTATAAGGATTGGGGCAGACACCAGTCGGTGCTTCAACTCATTGAAACTCTCTTCACATTTGTCCGTCCATAGGAACTTGCTATCCTTCTTGAGCAACTGGGTGAGGGGTCTGGCTATACTCGAGAATCCCTGAACAAACTTGCGGTAATATCCTGCCAAACCCAGAAAGGATCTGACTTCAGTCTGGTTGGTCGGAGCCGCACGCTTCTCCACAGACTGAACTAGAGCAGGGTCAACAGATATTCCTCCCGCAGATACTACATGTCCAAGAAATCCGACTTCCGTCAACCAGAATTGACATTTACTAAACTTAGCATACAGTTGATGCTCACGAAGTGTTCCGAGCACAAGTCTCAGATGTTCTTCGTGTTCTTCCTCACTCCTCGAATATATAAGAATGTCGTCAATAAACACCACGACAAACTTGTCTAGAAAATCCATGAATACCTTATTCATGAGATTCATGAAATAGGCAGGGGCATTGGTTAGACCAAAGGACATTACGGTGTATTCATACAGCCCGTAACGAGTGGTGAAAGCAGTCTTTGGAATATCAGTATCACGGACTTTCAATTGATGATAACCAGTCCGAAGGTCAATCTTGGAGAAGATTACAGCCCCATTCAACTGGTCAAACAAGTCTTCAATTTTGGGCAACGGGTATTTGTTCTTGATGGTAACATCATTTAACTTGCGGTAGTCCACACATAAACGAGTGGTACCGTCCCGTTTTCCCACAAAAATGATCGGAGATCCCCAGGGTGATGCACTAGGGCGGATCAATCCCTTCCTTAACATGTCCTCCAGTTGAGTCTTCAACTCATCTAATTCCTTCGGGTTCATCCGATACGGCTTCTGTGCTATGGGTCCAGTTCCGGGCACTAACTCAATCACAAACTCGATATCCCGATCAGGGGGCATACCGGGTAATTCTTCAGGAAAAACATCCGGGTATTCGCAAACTACCGGGACTTCCTCAAGGGCAGGTTGGGCTATACCAGTGTGGCAGTGAACTTGTGACGAGGGTCGGGTTGCAGTGTACGCAACCTTTTCCCCATCCTCTGAGATCATTTCAATAGATTTCTTAGTGCAATCGATAACTCCCTTATACTTGGCCATCCAGTTCATACGAGTACCACTTCTATCCCTTTGGATCCCAGTACTATAAGATCAGCATGAAAAGTTTTCCCTTGAATTCTACTGGTACCCTCATTGCAAATTAGGTTGGCTTTAGTACTATCCCCAGGTATTTGTACTAACATAGGGTTGTGCATACGGGAATGCTTCATACCACTTTTCTCAGCAAACGGTTTAGTGACAAAGGAATGTGATGCACCAGAATCAAACAGTACTGCGGCTGGTACCGAGTTGACAGGAAACATACCCATCACCATGTCTGGTGCCTCCTGAGCTTCTGCAGCATTGATATGGTTCAGGTGTCCCTTCATCCTATTCTGCCGTCCAGTGGAAGGACCATGGTTCATCTTGGTTGCAGCAGGCTGGGCTGGAGCAGTAGCTTTGTTGGGGCAATCGCGAGCGAAGTGACCCTCCTTTCCACAGGCAAAGCAACCTCCAGAAGGCTTTGAGCTTGGGTTTGGTTTGGGAGCATTGTTGGTGTGGTTCCCATTTCCTCCAGCGTTACCTCCATAGCGGTTTCCATGATTATTCCCAGAGTGATTACCATGGTTACACCATAGCTGTTTCCTCCGTACCTTGGTGCATACGGTGCAGGGTGGTTGTAGTTGTTGGGCCTTGGTGCATAGTTTTGGTTGGGGCGGGTGCATAAGCAGGCGCCTTGTGGGTTGGTGGCCTCGCATACGGAGTGTTGCGAGTCCTCTGAGCACTAGGTCCTCCATGAGCAGTCATTTTCCTCTTGCGGTTATCATCAGCAGATTTCCGCTTGTGCTCCAGCACCATAGCGGCATTACAAGAGTCTCCATGTCCTGGAATGGAACCACTACTAGAGAGCACTGGAGCTCATCATCCAGCCCATTTAAGAACCTCTCCTTCTTCTTAGCATCAGTATTGATATCATCCGTGCATACCGGGACAGAGTAGTGAAATTCTCCCAGTATTCAGACACCGGCATACTTCCCTGCTTCAGATTTAGAAACTTCTCCCGCATAAGTGCCATCATCCCCCTGGGGAATGTGATACTTGCGGAACTTGCAGAGAATTCCTCCCAGGTGAACACGTGACCAGCAGCAACAGTCTCACGTGTAGTTTCCCACCAAGTCCTGGCAGGACCCGCGAGAAAATGGGAGGCCAACAGGACCTTATCATTTTCATCAACCGAAGCAACTTCCAGCTTGTTTGCAATGGTGCGGAGCCAGTCGTCAGCATCGAGGGGCTCCACAATCCTGGTGAAAACTGGGGGGTTGGTGTGCTGAAAGTCTCTCAGTCTCGAGCGAGCACCATTTCCATTGCCATTGCCATTATTGGTTGGCGGCAGCAGCTAGCTGTTGCAGAGCGGTAATGGTGGCTGCACTCTCATCTCGGCTGGCCTGGCGATCTTCCATCAGCAGGGGCCAACAGCGCCTCCACTGTGGGTGGTGGTGGCGGTGGGGGTTCGCGACGGGGTGCCATGCTGAAGTGAAACATGTGTAAGTCTAAGAAGCAAATTCTTGTTTTGAAAACCCAGTACCTTAATAATTAAACAAAAGGAATACTAGCGATATGTTTCAAAAACAAGAGCGGGGCAGTCGCAAACTTGAATGAAATGACGCAAAGCAATGACAATCAACATAAAACCAAGCCTAACATTTCATTCATCACCATAATTAAACAGAGTTCCTTACATTACACACACATCACAAGCCATATCATACAAGGAAGGCTCCATCGAGCTACAGGGGGTGCGATTGGTGGGGTCATCGCAAGGCTACTACTAGCAAACTATCTAGCAAAACGATCTAGCATACCTAACTAGTATCTAGACCAGCACCATGTGCTAAGGGTGAGAAGGCAGCGACTACACAGAGTCGTCGCTGTCCCCAACGTCGAAGATACGCTCCTCAGGGTCCTCCTCCTCCTCGTCAAACAGGTCATCATCATCCTGCTCGCTAGCCTCGCTCATGTCCATCCCCTCTAAGTCGGAGGGAACATCCTCAACAGGCAGAAGATCCTCAATCTCCCTGTGAAGCTCTGCGGCCTCCTCCTCCAGCTCCTCTACGGCAGCGTCTCTCGTGGCTATGTCATCACGAGCTATCTGAAGCCTGCCGCGCAGAACGGCGTTAGCCCCCCAAGGCCGTCAGTCTAGTGGTGAGGCGTGCACGGCCAAGGCGGCTCTCAGCTGCCTCCGTAAGGCGCGGTGCCTCGCGGTAGTAGCCTCCAACTGCTCCCTCGACTCGGACAACTGCTGAGCCAGAGCTCCACTCTCCTCCTGGCTGTCGTGAAGCTCAGCCCTCAGCTCGTCAGTCTCGGCTATCAGTGTCTGGTGCACCAATATGCCGTGGAGGGTGTCAAGACGCTGGTCGTCTAGCCTGGTCTGAGTGCGGTGTAACAGAATCTCCATCTCGTCCAAGTGTGGACCAACAGTGGTAAGGTCTGGCTCAACAGGAAGTGGTATGCCATCCTCATCACGTCTCCCAATCAGCTCGAACCGGGAGCCGATGAACATATACTCCCCGATGTGTGCCAGACGTGCTACTGACTCCTGTATCACGCGCACCGCCGCCTCGTTCCAAGAACGATCAACCGCACGGTACACGTAGGCCTCCACTGTCGGGCTAGCCAGAGGTGCGCGGATAGTGACCTCCGCGTACCAGTCTCCCTCCAGAGGTGCCCCGACAACTAGTCCTCCTCGCAGCTCCGGAAGTGGCCGTCCCAACACAGTAGCCATAGAAACTAGCCTCTCCTCAAAAAGGAAAGACTCGCCACGTGGACGTCCCAACTGAAAAGCCACGGTGATGTCCACGTCCATCTACAAAATTTTAAGTAGCTTAAGTTAGATACAAGTGTGCAAAGTTTTAGGTTCATGCAAGAAATAACTTTAATGCAAGTGGAGTCTAACCCAGAGAGGTGGTGGGATATAGGGAATAGTTTTATACTTAGTCATATATCCAATTTTCTTTGTATTATTAACTTAGATTATCGGAGTATACACTAACGTCCATGCTAACTAAGGTCTCCTAGAGTCAGGATGGCTCTGATACCAACTTTGTAGAGGCCCCAGACCGGTAGGTCCAGAACCCCTCATATGCATCCATTCACGATCCCAGAAGAACCAGTCGTGAACAACATACGTAGTTGGCATGCAGAATACATCATCCATTACACGAATATAGAGTCTTACATAAATGGTCACATGACCAAGTTCTTGATAACTGTCACGCAGGACAGACATTCAAAGTAAACACAGCGGAAGACGATAATCATAGCGTAGTAGAACCCGAGTCACGCCTCATCCTACAGGCTGCTGACTGGGAGACGATCCTAACTCGCAGGGCCATCAGCGTAGAACTCCTCCTCATAGTACTCCCTGAGGTGGCTCCTCGTAGTCTGATAAGTAGATACCAGGGGCGAAACCAAATGAGTACATTGGAATGTACTCAACAAGACATCCTTTATTAGCTTACAATAATGCATACATGCTTATTTGGTAGAGTGGGTAGGCCATACATATGGTTCAACTACCCATGACAGATAAAAGACTTGCCATGGTTGATTCTTCAAGTTCACTTCTTTTAAACAAAATCATTTAAAATAATGTAGTTTTGCTCTCGTAGATATCACATACTTGGAGGTTTTATAATACTTTTGGAAAAGAAAGTTTTTTTTTTTTTCTTTTCAGAAACTTTTAGTAGTAGTTTCTTTCTCGTCGGTATCTCGCAGATACCAAGTCATTCCTCCATAGTACCTCTCAGGTACAAAAGCCTTCCTTCAAAACCTCTTTTGAAAAGTTGACACAATACTAGCTACATGGCCATTCAACCGTCCATATCCGCGGACGCGGCTATCTCGAAATAGTTTTACTCTGCAGAGGTGTACACATTTCCACCAGATCCAGAGTCTGCCATGAAACAACCATGGACTGTTCCCAACCTATGAGAACATCAGATAACTGGTCTTGACTATCCACTCTGTACAAGCTAGTACATGACTATCTCTTCAATTGGGGTTCTCTCCCTGGCAAGCCATGTCACACACCGCCTAACAGGAGACCCAACTGCTGCATCCGGAGGGAAAATTAATCCCACACTTAGATGTCCCGTATACTCACTCCTAGCGACACTTCGGTTCGGAGGATCCAATCCCCTATAGCCTTTGAGATAGCACATATACTAACCCTAACAAGTTTTTAATCAAGCCCCTACCCTATTGGGGTAAAGTGGCAGTACGATAATGGTTGTCCAGCGAAGACTAGGCTATGTGTCTTTTGTAAACATTTCTCATAAAATTTCCCCTCATAACAATCCTTCCGGCAGACAGGGTCTCACCCTTCCTCCGGGGTTTTCCTTCAATAAGGTATTTGTTTACAAAAAACAATTTTATTTAGTTCATTTAAGAACTCAAGTTTTAAGTAGGTGTATGGTATTTATATACCATTTAGTGTCTAAGGGCTTGGTAATACCAAGTTGACTATGATTATGAGTCCTTATACTAGTAGTATTAATAGTAGTAATAGGATTCACACAAAAATAGTTTTGAAGGTATTTTTGTAAAACTTCAGAAGTGAAAAGCATGCATGAATAGATAATGATAAGTAGTTATACAGCAAGCATTAGGATGGCTTGCCTTGGTACAAGTGATGGTCCTGATCCTGAAAGTAACAGGAGTTGCAATACCCTTCTTCAGCAATTCCTTCCTCCTCGTTTTCTAACGTCGTAAAAAAATAAAGACACACTTTCAGAACCAAGCAAGGCAAGCAATGCTACAATCAATACATACAGCAAGCAATCAAAAAGTACCACCCATAGTTCTCAACTTTTCCCTAAAGAAAAAATTGGCATAAAAACTATAGTTGGAAAATCTGTTTTTTTTTCCTAGTGCTTATGTGTGGCCAAAACTGATTCTTAGTTAAGAACATTGTGGACCAGTGGGATATAGCACATGCTACTGGACAGTAGGTGTCTCATAAAACACATTTTGATGCCTAAAAAATCCCCACAACAAATCCTATGGCTAGCACACATAATTTGCTAAACTACTCAAGTAGTGAAAATAAGCTCATGACAACAAGTCAACCTATTTTCCACTATGAGGCAAACATACCAGTGGGTGCTCCACTAGTAAATATGCTCACCAAGAGGTTAATAGCCTCTGGTCACTTTTATAAAAGTGCTAAAAACAACAAACAAACACCCAAAAATTCCTACTCATACTAGTGGAAAATTTAGGAAACTACTAGACTAGTTTAGACTATACTAGCTAATGTTATGCACAAGTGTGCAAGATTTCAGAAGCAAAATACACCTCTAACCAGTACCATATATGCTACTGGATCTCACCAAATGGCATAAAAACATAGCTAGGAAACAAGGATAGATATGCTTAAAAAACTACACATGTGAGGAGATTTATTTCTAGTCACTCAAGTGCTACTCATGCTTTTGTGCTATTTAAAAGGAAATCTACCAGAGGTGAAAACCCTAATGAAAAATTGCCACAAGTACTTTTCATCCTCTGGTTTCAATGCCAAAGAGTCATATTTTTCCCTAGTGGAAAACAAGGCACAAAAACAAACATGAATATTCTAGTGTGAAATCTAGTCCTTAAGCATTTCTATTTTAACCTATTTCAACCACAAGCACCAAGCATTTCAGCTCTAAACTAATTAACAGTACCTAAGTGGTACTGGTTCCATGAAAAACAATCTAGCAACTAGCCTAAAGATTTATTTAAATATCTACTCAAAATATACATAAAAATCTAGCCAATAGCAAGACACAAGCATGGAAAACTAGTTCTAAAATGCTACCATTCAAACCATTTATTCTAACATGCTCATATAACTTGTATACATCATAACCACAATGGAAAACAACATAACAAGCAAGATCACATCATTTGCAACTCACAAAAGTAACATATAAGGCAAGATCTAGAATTAAAATTTAGGCAGAAAATAGCCAAAACTTGTTCTGTCTCTCTAAATTTTTCTGTTGCTCTAAAAAGCAAATCCTTCTAGGATGTGATAGTCCTTATCACTACAAAGCTTCTCCAACTTGCCTCACTCAAAAATAAATCCCAAACTCCCTCTAAAAATCATGGAATAGCCCACTGATGTTTTACCAAAATGGATGGCATTTCCAAATGGTAACTCACCTTGATGCAAACTAAAATTCTACTGATAGGTATTGGAAAGGGCTTTCCAAAACAGTTGAGTTTGCTCAAAAATGTTTTGTATTTTTGAAGTTCTATTCATTTCAATTTTTAGGGTACTGTCTGGCATATGATTTTTAGAAAAATCATAAAAACTCAAAACAAGTTTCTGCCAGTGGGATATGGTTGCAATTTTGTATGTCTAGCAGCACAAAATTAGCAAGGTAAAATAATTTATGTGCTACCTTTCTAAGCCTAAAGCTAACAGCTATTTAAAATCTGCCAGAAAAAGGTAAATTCGTTTTTAACCGAAAAACTGCCCAACGGGCCAGATCCGCAGCGCCAGGCCCAGCAACGCACAGCGCAGCCCGCCTGCGCGCGCGCGCGCGAAACGCAGCGTTTAAAGGGGGCCGTTGATCCTCAGATCGACGGTTCCCGTTCTCTCTTCCTCCCCGCGTCAGTCCTCTCTCTCTCTCTCCTAACCGGACGAACACCTCACGGGCACGGCGATTAGCTCACCTCGGGCTCGCGAGAAGCTAAGGGACGGTGCGGGTGTGGGAGAGGGTGGCCTGGGCGACTCCTTGGCGCGGGCACGGGTGGCGAGGAGGCAGGGACACGGCGGCGGCTCGACGGTGCTCTGCGGCGGCTCCACGGACGGCGGCGAGGAACCTGCAAGCGAGAGGGGGCAAGAGGATGTCAGGGAGGCTGGCCAGCTCCAGGGGGTTGCAATGGAGGCGAAAGAGGGGTGGGAGAGGCAGTGGATGCCGCGGCGACCTCGTGCCCGATCTGCTCGGCCCCGACAATGGCCACGGCTCGCCTCGCTTGCAGAGAGCGAGAGAGCAAGCGAGAGGGCTACGGGGTGGTTCAGTGGGGTGAGGAGAGTGTGCTGGCGAGAGGGCTAGGTCCCGATTGATTTGTAGCCACGAGGCCAAGGTGGAGGTGCTCGGGTTGGCATGGCAGGGGCATGCCCTTGCCCTTGGGGGTTCTCCACAGATGGCAAGGTTTCTATTGGTGCCAAAGGGTCAAGCAAGTACACAATTGGTGAGGTAAGTCACAGCAAGGGCCAAGTGATGGGCAAAAAGAGAAAGAAATTCACTATTCCAACCACTCTAATGACATCACACATAGTCAAAGGCCACCTCTGTTTTCTCCCCTCCTATCCAGCCAGCAAGGGATCCAATGCCACCTTCTAGAAGCTCAATGACAATGTTTTCGAATTGGCAAAGTGGCAAGGCTTGGATCAGTGCACAAAAGCTAAAAACAATAAGTCCAAAAGTGTATTCACTGTTCTGTCAGAAAAATTCAGTTAGACTGTTTCTGAATTTTTCTAAGTGCTGGAAAAACAGACAGAGATAGCAAAAGTTGGGTTTGTTTTCACCAAGCAAACCAGCTCTAAAATGAGTGATTTAAAATGCTCAACAAAGAACAACTATCCAAGTTTCAGATCCAACCATTTGTTTTGAAAAAAGATGGTTTTATGGCTCTGAAAATAAATGGCAAAGTAGGTACATTCTCTGTGTTTAAAATGCTCAAATTTCTGTCTTATCAAGATGGCTCAAAAACCATCTTGGCATTGTGTGTTAATTTTCTTTGTAGGTTTTTCCAAGAGTGTAGTTTTGTTGTACTCATTACAGAGAGTAACTTTGATCAAAGAAAATCCATAAATGGATAATCCTTGTGATTGAAAACAAGGGTTGAAAACAGCTACTAGGCTGTTTTTCAGGGCAAAATTTATAATGGAAAAGCTAATGGAATCTTTTCCAATTAATTTTATTTCAAGTTCAAGATGATTCCTAAACATTAATAACACATTTTCAAGTTGAAACAAAAGGTCACCTCAAGTCTTAAAAAAATAATCTCATAAGAACCTTAGTGGAAAACAATAATAAAGCAATGTGTTTCTTAGGAGAAAAACTCCTCAAGTGAGTGAAAAGAAACACACCACTAATATTGCATAGATAAACATCAGTACACAACATGTTGTCCACTTAATTCATTACAAAGGTCTTAAGAGACTTGCTAAAATACTATTATACAAGTGCTTAAAAACAGGGATGTGACAAAAAAGGTTGAAACAAAATGATTAGAACAAAAATCTAGGAACCAAAAAGTAAATAGAGGAACAAAGTTCCATCAAGATGGGAACAAAAACTCAGGCCACAAAGTTAGGAACAAAATTCGACAAAGATAGTAACACAAAACACTATAGAGATAGGAACAATGTTCCATTGGTATAGGAACAAAAGCTCGGGACAAAATATAGGAACAAAAAGCTCCATTGACATAGAAACAAAATTCTTGGAAAAAAAGTGAGGAACAAAGTTAGGAACAAAAACCTCAATGGAGATAGGAACCAAAAAGTATATAGAGGAACACAATTCCATCGAGATAGGAACAAAAGCTCAGGCAACAAAGTTAGGAACAAAAATTCGACAAAGATAATAACACAAAACTCTATAGAGATAGGAACAATCTTCCATAGGTATAGGAACAAAAGCTCGGGACAAAATGTAGGAACAAAACGCTCCATTGACATAGGAACAAAATGCTTGGTAAAAAGTGAGGAACAAATTTAGAACAAAAACCTCAATGGAGATAGGAACCAAAAAGTATATAGACGAACAAAGTTCCATCGAGATAGGAGCAAAAACTCAGGCAACAAAGTTAGGAACAAAAATTCGACAAAAGATATAACACAAAACTCTATAGAGATAGGAACAATGTTCCATAGGTATAGGAACAAAAGCTCGGGACAAAATGTAGGAACAAAAAGCTCAATTGACATAGAAACAAAATGCTTGGAAAAAAAGTGAGGAACAAAGTTAGGAACAAAAAACTCAATGGAGATATAAGGAAACAAAAAGTATATAGAGGAACAAACTTCCATCGATATAGGAACAAAAACTCAGGCAACAAAGTTAGGAACAAAAATTCGACAAACATAATAACACAACACTCTATAGAGATAGGAACAATGTTCCATAGGTATAGGAACAAAAGCTCGGGAAAAAATGTAGGAACAAAACGCTCCATTGACATAGGAACAAAATGCTTGGTAAAAAAGTGAGGAACAAATTTAGAAACAAAAACCTCAATGGAGATAGGAACCAAAAAGTATATAGAGGAACAAAGTTCCATCGAGATAGGAACAAAAACTCAGGAAACAAAGTTAGGAACAAAAATTCGACAAAAGATATAACACAAAACTCTATAGAGATAGGAACAATGTTCCATAGGTATAGGAACAAAAGCTCGGGACAAAATGTAGGAACAAAAAGCTCAATTGACATAGAAACAAAATGCTTGGAAAAAAGTGAGGAACAAAAAACTCAATGGAGATATAAGGAAACAAAAAGTATATAGAGGAACAAACTTCCATCGAGATAGGAACAAAAACTCAGGCAACAAAGTTAGGAACAAAAATTCGACAAACATAATAACACAAAACTCTATAGAGATAGGAACAATGTTCCATAGGTATAGGAACAAAAACTCGGGACAAAATGTAGGAACAAAAAACTCCATTGACATAGAAACAAAATGCTTGGAACAAAGTTAGGAACAAAAACCTCAATGGAGATAGGAACCAAAAAGTATATAGAGGAACACAATTCCATCGAGATAGGAACAAAAACTCAGGCAACAAAGTTAGGAACAAAAATCCGACAAAGATAATAACACAAAACTCTATAGAGATAGGAACAATGTTCCATAGGTATAGGAACAAAAGCTCGAGACAAAATGTAGGAACAAAACGCTCCATTGACATAGGAACAAAATGCTTGGTAAAAAAGTGAGGAACAAATTTAGAAACAAAAACCTCAATGGAGATAGGAACCAAAAAGTATATAGAGGAACAAAGTTCCATCGAGATAGGAACAGAAACTCAGGCAACAAAGTTAGGAACAAAAATTCGATAAAAGATATAACACAAAACTCTATAGAGATAGGAACAATGTTCCATAGGTATAGGAACAAAAGCTCGAGACAAAATGTAGGAACAAAAAGCTCAATTGACATAGAAACAAAATGCTTGGAAAAAAGTGAGGAACAAAGTTAGGAACAAAAAACTCAATGGAGATATAAGGAAACAAAAAGTATATAGAGGAACAAACTTCCATTGAGATAGGAACAAAAACTCAGGCAACAAAGTTAGGAACAAAAATTCGACAAACATAATAACACAAAACTCTATAGAGATAGGAACAATGTTCCATAGGTATAGGAACAAAAACTCGGGACAAAATGTAGTAACAAAAAACTCCACTGACACAGGAACAAAATGCTTGGAACAAAGTTAGGAACAAAAACCTCAATGGAGATAGGAACCAAAAAGTATATAGAGGAACAAAGTTCCATCGAGATAGGAACAAAAACGAGGAATAAAAACTGAAGCAACAAAGTTAAGAACAAAAGTTCCACAAATATAGGAACACAAAACTCTATAGAGAGATAAACATTGTTCCATAGATATAGGAACATAATCTCGGGACAAAAAGGAAGGAACAAAAACAAGAAATAAAAGAAAATTTTGCGTGCATGAAATGAAACAAAACTTTCGGCGGAACTCAATTTTACACTACGTGGAATAAAGAACTAGCACTCATGGAATAGAAAAAATTAAACTCATGAAATTACTAAGAGGAACAAAACAGTTTAGACCAAGTGAAACCAAAATTATATACACGAGGAAGAAATCACATATACTGGCGGAAAATAATTGTAAACTATGCACAACAAAATTGTAGCACTCAATAACCAATCAAAACTATATAAAAAAGTAGTGTTCGAGTGAAACACATCGCCAAATGAACACATTTATAGATAAGAAGGAACAAGAAGTTAAACATTATATAAAAATAAAGCCTGACTTGAAAAATAAATAAAAAAACTAAACTAAGAAAAATAAAAAGGAAAAAATAAGTTAAAGTAGAACCCTAAAAAATAAAAATAAAAATAAAAAGAAGGAAAAACAAGATAAGAAAGAAAGAAATAACAAACAACGGAGAGAAGCCAAACTCGTCGTGAAGAAACCTTGATTTTGATGGGTGGAGTACAAAGTGGTGCTTTAGCTATATTGGTGGAGGACAACGTGCACTGGATCATCAACTCAGACTAGGGCTCTATCGCTAGCTACCTGGTACGGAATCGAAGGAACGCGGAAAAGGCAACTCTGACTGGACCCTCCTTCCTGGCGCTCGGGCGTCTCCGGCTCTCGTTTCGCTCAAGCGATTCTTCTTTGGGCCGGCCCATTTTTCCATCGCTAGTAGCTGGGATGGTTTCTGCGCGTGGGTCCATATTGTCAGACATGTGTCTCCCATCTAGTGGATCTTGCTGTACACATGTGGGGACATCGTGCTATTTAAGTTAGTGTTTGCTTCGGGAAACTTCCGATGTGGGACTAAAGATAACCCATCGACGAGTGCTTCTCCTTCCGCCTGTGCGCATGCGCTGACGCACCGAAGATTCCTTTAGACACACGACGTACTGGGTTGTTGAGTACGTACACATGCACCGGGATGTGCACCCCTGCTGGCTCAGCTTGGCCCACTTCAGTAAGTAATCATTGCTTCAAGATCATGCTTTGACCGGAGGAAATATGTATTTGCACATGTGTATGATCCACTCACTGAACGGAGGAAATATGTACGTGTACATGCATATGATATATCTCAAAACATCTCTAGCGACCATATAAAAGGAAAAGAGCAACTATAACATGATTTAGTCAAACCAAAAAAACATTTCGAAAAAAGATTTTCCAAAAAAAAAAAGGTTTTGTTATGAGGAATATATCAACGAGAAACAAATGAGAAAGGAAATACTCACCATTTTTTATTTGTGTTGTGGCAACTAAAAGAAACAAAATATGGGGTCAGATAGAACCAAAATTTAGACCAAGCAAAAACATCATTAGAGTTTGAAGACCATGAGAAGAATTAATTCCGGTCTTTTGGAACAAAAACCTAGAAACACCATTTTTTAGATTTTCTGTCTTTTGGAACAAAAATCTAGAAACAAATACTTGGAACAAAATGTTATGAACAAAATCTAGAAAGAAAATCTTGGAACAAAAATGATGGGAACAAAATCTTGAAAACAAAAATATCTGGAACAAAAGCTTGGAAAAAAATGATGGGAACAAAAACTAGAAAGCAAAAAATGTTAGGAACACAAACGATGGGAACAAAATCTCGGAACAATGGTAGGAACAAAGTTTCATGGACATAGGAACAAAATCTCAGAACAAGGGTAGGAACAAAAATTTCATGGACATAGGAACAAAATCTTGGAACAAGGGTAGGAACAAAAGTTCCATTGACATAGGAACAAAATTTCAGTAGAAGAGTAGGAACAAAATTCCATGGACACAGGAACAAAATCACAGAACAAGGGTAGAAACAAAGTTCCCTGAACATAGAAACAAAATCTCAGAACAAGGGTAGGAACAAAGTTCCATAAACATAGGGACGATATCTCAGAACAAAGTTCCATAAAAATAGGAACAAAATTTAGAAACAAAATCTTGGAACAAAATTTAGGAGCAAATTGCTGAGAACAAAAACTATCAACAAATGCTTGGAACAAAAAACACAACAGAGCGAGGAACAAATTTTTTCATAGAGGAACAAAGTTCCATGGATATATGAAAAAAAACTAGAAACAAAAAAGTGAGTAACAACGCTATGAAAAAAAGTCTCAATGGAGCTAGGAACAAAAACTTCCATAAAGGAACAAAGTTCCATGGAGATAGGAGCAAAAACTAGGAACACAAGAGAGAAACAACGCTAGGAAAAAGAAGGAAAATAGTGCCGGGAACAAAAATATCTATAGAGGAACAAAGTTTCATGGAGATATGAACAAAAATTAGGAACAAAAGATAGGAACAAACGCTGGGAACAAAAACATAATGGAGCTAGGAACAACTTCTATAGAGGAACAAAGTTCCATGGAGTTGGAACAAAAACTAGTAACAAAAGCGAGAAACAACGCTAGGAACAAAAAGCAAAATGAAGCTAGAAACAAAAATGTCTATAAAGGAACAAAAATTCATGAAGATGGAAACAAAATCTAGGAACAAAATGCTTGAAACAAATGTTAGAAAGAAAATCTAGTAACAAATATTGGAAACAAAGCCTAGAAAAGACACTATTTTAAAATAAAAAGAAATGAAAAGAAAAGAAGAAAATATAAAGAAAAAGGCATGAGAAGAAACATATGAAAAAAAAATGAAAACAAAAATATGGTTCAGCGTGCACGTACGGAAAATGAGCTAGCTACCCGTAGCTATGCTCTCAGCACCGTACATCCTATAGCTAACGTGCATGCGGCACGCAGAGAGCTTATCAGATTTTTTTTTTTTGAGGGAAAGAGCGCACTCGGCAAAAGACAGACTAAATGGATGTTAACGGGCCTGGCCCACAGACGGAATTCTTAAGAGGGAATTCCCTCTTAGGCCTTGTTCGGTTCCAACAGAACCAATCCCGGCAGTGAACTAACTCCCAAGGGGTTTGGGTGATCCCTGGCCTGTCACCCAATTCCCTGTTGGGATTGAATCTCAGCCACCACGCATCCCCTTGCACTGTTATGCATTCGGTTAATCCCAACCATAAGCTTCATTTATACGAAGCAGCCATACTGTGATATGTGATATATCATGAAATCAAATCTAAATAAAATTTGACTCAATATTTCAGGGAAAAAAACCGGTAGAGCTTCTCTGGCATCAAGCTGAATTTAGTCCAAAAACAAACATGAACAGGTTCTCACTCGGCACAACAAATAGACACTGCTAACACATTTCAGTTTTGTTGCCAGAATTGCAGATCAAATTAAAATTAAAAATTTACAGGAGCAAATGACACAAAATATACATCAAAGAAGAAGGTCGAGTGCCGCCAAAAAAAGACTATACGTCAGATTGAGAAAGTCGAGCGCGGCTTCCTGTGGGCGGGTCTTCATGCCGCCAATGGTGGCCAATGCCACGTGAACTGGCGCCGCGTTTGCCGCCCCATACAACATGGTGGTCTCGGTGTCCATGACCTGGAACGTGCCGGACTTGCCCTTCGGCTCCGATGGCTTTGGTTCTCCCGCATGGACCCGGAACACGCTTGGCAAGGCCTTGACCTGCAGTTCTCCGCGGAGGAACGGGCACTTTTCTTCGCCTCCACCTCCATGTCCATAGGCGATGGCGCCACTGCCCTCTTCTGGGAGGACCGATGGCTAAACGGCAAGTCCATCAGTGAGCTAATGTTGCAGCTGTACACCTGCATACCCAAAAGGAGGTCAAAAAACAGGACAGTGGCCGAGGGCCTCCAAGGCAATGCTTGGGCAAGGGACATACACGGAGTACTCGGAGTCCACGAGATTGGCCAGTATCTACAGCTGTGGCAGCTCGCCCAGCAGATTGCCCTCTCCACCGAGCCGGTTAACATGGAAGTGGACGGCGAACGACACCTACACGGCTACACTGCGCAGTCTGCCTACATGACAACTTTTCAGGGCTCCACGACGTGCTTCTCCTGGAAGCTCATATGGAAGAACTGGGAGCCTCCTAGAGGCAAATTCTTTCATTGGCTCCGCAAGCCAGGACCGGTGCTGGACCGCTGATCTCCTCACGCGTCGCAGTCTGGAACACCACCCTCGGTGCCTGTTGTGTGATCAAGCCTCGGAAAC
The DNA here is from genome assembly GCA_028641055.1 of Alopecurus myosuroides. Taxonomy (NCBI): domain Eukaryota; kingdom Viridiplantae; phylum Streptophyta; class Magnoliopsida; order Poales; family Poaceae; genus Alopecurus; species Alopecurus myosuroides. The sequence goes on along the minus strand of CM054057.1, from coordinate 709,870,618 downwards.
GATGCACCACCTCTTGCTTGCATGCCCCTTCGCCCGCCAGGCATGGCACGAGGTTCTCGCATGGCTCAGAATGACAACGACCCCGCCGGATCATGTGGCCTCTCTTATTGATTGGTGGCTGCAAGCAAGGCAGAACACCCCAAAACCCCTGCACGAAGGCCTAGCGTCTACCACACTTCTTGTGCCCTGGATGATCTGGAAGCACCGCAATGCATGTGCTTTTGAGGGTGCTCGCCCTTCGCTACCTGCGCTGATTGGTAACATCAAGGATGAAGCTACTGCTTGGGCCAAAGGATGAAGCTAGTTTTTTACTTTGAGTTTTTGTAATCTGTGCCTCCTAGGAGTTCTTGTAGCCCAAACCCTTATCTTCTCAATGAAAAAAATTTCCTCAATCTAAAGCTGTAATTAGTCTGCTAATCAACAATGAGAGACAACAAAACTGCAACTTTTCAACCACAAAGCATGAATAAAGCAGATCCAAATAAATTAAATTAACTATTACAGCAAGATTTCTTAACAGCCTCTACATGGATCTGTTGTGGAATAACATATTGTACTTGGAGAATAAATTGTACATACCAACATACTGCTTCACTCGTTCATGTGTACATTGTGCACAAAAAAAAAAATACCAAACAAACTCGAGGTTACTAGCATTGTTTATTTGTTGGGATAACCCACTTCTATTCCTGTTTGACTAATTAGATAGAGCCAAAAGAGGATGAAAGCTGCTATTTTGATCAAGAACTTTTACTCTAAAATTGAACAACTTAAACAAGATTCTTCTGCAATTTTTGATAAGTAAAAATCCTCTAAGAACATTTCTTCAGAGAATAACATTTATGTTCTTTCCATAAGCAAGGACAATTTAATTGATAGAGCATCTGGATATGAAGATATGGTTACCTAGATTCATGAGTAGTATACGGCGCCGACCGCGTGGCCAGCATCCACAAAAACTTGGCAGAATACCAAGAAAATTCGTAGGAGCAGTGTGGCAACCTTGTCGTTCTTCACCTGTAACGTTACAATAACAGGAGATGAAGTACCTTATGATTATTCAGCCTCTTGTTTTGATAAAAATCTAATAATATATTTTAGAATCACTATTAGAAATCACCTGGAAAATATATTTGGTCGTATCGGAGGTAGCCATATCCATCTCACCCATTGTCTTCTTAGGTTCATGAGTTCTTCACACCATCTAAGTCTGCTCGACAGCTCCTGACCATAGATTTGCAGCATCTAGTACTCGCAAAAGCATATGTATTTTCATCATCTGTACACATCAGATAAACATTACTACAAAATAAATAAGAAACATATGCCCCTGACCAGTAGAATCTGAGCTAAGTAAAACGGAGATATTTGTTGTGAATGCAGAAAGAAAGATACACACCAGAACGAATTAAGGCATCCGACTGTCCTACAATCATTTGTACGTTGTACCGAATGTGCAAACTATCAGCAAACTTATTTTCTAAACTATACGTACATCCTAGCTTGGTAAACATAGTTCAGCAACAGCACTAGGTGCAACGATACTGACAGTAACAAATCAGAACCTGATCCAAATCAAATTTGGACATGAGCAGCCAAAAAACCAAGATTGAAATACACAAATAAGAAAAATATTTCCGCTGTCAAGATCTATCTTGCATGAATCTTGTATATTATGCCACACAAATCTGTCGTGTATGGATCTTGTTTATTGCCTTAAGGCACCAAAAATTGCAAGAAAAAGTTTTGCATTATTAGAGTAGGCGGACATGGGATCAGGCCTCGCAGTAGATCTGAGTGGCCGTCGTTGCGATGCCAGATAAGGGTAGGAGAGGGGCATCGAGAAGGACATACCTAGGAGAAAGGCTTCTCTGTAGATCACCAAGACGTCACCAGCGGCACCGCGCCTCCATCGCCTCCCTGCATCTAGGGTTCTTGCGCCGCGCCTCTGTCACCGCCCAGCTCTCCCCCGCCCGCGATATTGATCTTCGGTACTTACGAGCTCGGTCTGTCGGGATATGGGGAGGGGGAGCAAGCTGCCACCATCTTCTCCGGCGCCGTTGAGCCGCCGCCGGCAGTGTTGCGAGAGAGGACAGGGGAGAGGAGAGGGTCACGTCTTTCTTTTTCTTTTTTTTCTTTTTCGGTGAGAGAACGTACCGTTTCGGGATTGATTCCACGGGTTGGGAGGAGATGTTTTTATCCCGGTCGATTCGGCGGGGTTGGGCAGGGATTGCGCCGGGGTCAGATCCCGGCCGGGTGTAACCGAATGCACTGCAGAGCGCGTGTGGGGAAGAATTCCCGGTCGATCTGATCCCCGCCAATCCACGGGGTTTTCGCACGGATCCCGGCGGGTTCGGGAGTAACCGAACAAAGCCTTAGAGCATCCACAATGCCTAAGCGCTAATGAAGGCGCTTGCTGAGCAGTTACTCTATGTGTATAAGCGTCGGCAGCCAGGTTGCCCAATTTTGCATTGATTTCTTAAGCGCTAGACTCTTAGGTATGCATCGATGCTACAATAACTACCAGGAATTGGGCAAAACCGCTGGGAATTAATCCCTAGCGTCGGTACACTAGCGCCGCATTGTGGATGCCCTTACTGGGGCTCGATCGCTCGATGCTTGGTAGTAATCGAAGGAATCAGAAACAATCGAGCCCGCTAATTGGGCCGAGCCCATGAAGGACCCTTAAGCGAAATGACAGACGACGATCGCTCGGGCGATGGCGAGGGGATTCCCCGTGACCGCTAGCCCGTTTGTCAAGAGCCTACCTGTGGCGAGGGAATTTCTTCGTGTGCACCCAACCGGAAACTACATAATTCCAAAAAGACCCTCCCTCGAGGCAACACCATTACTCCCGTCCAACGCTAGTCCAAGCTCCCCACGACTCCCCCTGACCGGAGACTCGGTCGGAGAGAGATCGGCGCAGATGGCGACCTCGCTGGCGCTGGCGGCGCTCCTGGCGGCGATGATGATGCTCGGAGCAGATGCGGTGTGGCTCGACCTGCCGCCCACGGGGACCAAGTGCGTCTCCGAGGAGATCCAGCCCAACGTGGTGGTGCTCGCCGACTACGCCATCATGTACGAGTCCCACCCCACCTCCCACCCCACCGTCGCCGTCAAGGTAAGCGCGGAGAAATCCCCTCCCCCCTCCCTCCCATGATCCAATCTTCTTCGCCTGCGCGGTTTTCTGGTTGTAGTTGTTTGATCTTGATCTGGGCCGGTGAACTGGCGCGTGTTGGGATCCAGGTGTAGGTGAATTTGGGGGTCAGAGATACTGATGGGCTGCTGTGATTATTTGTGCGAATTTGTTGAGTAGTTTATACTAGATTAGACGTAAACAGTCAGAACCAGCGCCTCTGGCAATTTGGACGAATTAAGGTAGGCGTTTACATGAATTGCAGGAGTAGAAAAACAAACAAACTTAGTTTAAGTTTACATCTCCCAGAGAAGTCAACATGCACCAATTTTCGTGTTTATATTAAGTAGTAAGTCAGCGTGTGCGATACGTGTTAATCCGGTACTTTTGTGGCGAATCTGTGCTTTGTTCCCGAGGAAACTGTCGAGGGTAGAAACCTTTAGCTGGACTTGGTGGACTATGTATATTGACACAAAGCTTCACTTGCTCATTGCTTCACATCGGGGCAACATGCTGTGATTTGAGATTTTCTATGCATTTTGGCAAACTCCTAAGCTGCATGATTCCTCTTTTTCCGGTGGGCACCTGTTAACCTGCTACTGAAATAGCATGCTTGTAGGTACTGAAACTAAGAAAGAATGATTGGCAATAACCATAAACAAAACAAAACGAAACAGATGAGGGACTGGATTAGTATTTCGTGATAGGCGTCGTTGATGGGCTGATGAGAACCAATACGAAAGTCTGGTGAAATGCAAGCATGTCTGCGTATGGGCAGAGGAGAGAACATAGGGAGATGTCATTAGATCCCATTGCTCAGCCACCCTGTTGTAGATAAGGAGAACTTCGGAGTTCAGATTCATTATGTGTTTTGGGCAATCGAGGGAACTGGAGATTTGATGGTACATGTGCATTGTAGCCCATAACTGAAAAGCTGTACCAATAACTGGGAATGGTATTAGCAACAAATCAGCAACTTTATTCTGCAAATCAAAATGGTGTTTTGGCATGTTGAGTGTGTATGAATGTGGTGACTTTTTTTGTTGTTGCTAATATTGCACTTATAATTAGTGATAATGGACATATCATGTCCATAGATCAGTCAGTTGTATGAATGATATCTTAGAAATGATGATTGTTGAATATATTATGTTTGTTTTGCTTAGTTATTATAATAACATACATGTTTATGGTTTGTTTAGGTTACCTCACCATATGGCAATACTATACATAACAATGAAAATGCCACAACGGGCCAATTTGCATTCACAACAACAGAAGCTGGAAACTATCTTGCTTGCTTCTGGCTAGACAGTGCGGAGAAAGGGTCAGGAGTATCCCTAAATCTTGATTGGAAGATTGGGATTGCTGCAAAGGACTGGGATTCTGTTGCCAAGAAGGAGAAAATTGAGGTGTGACTATCGATTACATAAATACAGCCTAGTCCAAATGCCACTATACTTCAGTGTAATGCATTATTTTTGTTTTGCAGTATTTTTAAATCTGAAATTTCTGTGTTCAGGGTGTAGAACTAGAGCTCAGGAAACTTGAAGCTGCAGTGGAATCCATTCATCATAACTTGCTATATCTCAAAGCAAGGCAAGTTATCCATTCTACTTTCTGTGTGTTTCTAATAGCCAGATAACAGATTGTGGCTGTTGTGCTATGCTGCACTCAGTCTATCTTGGTAGAGGAGTCTGTAGTCTGCACTATTTCCAGTTGGAAGTTGTTTTTTGTGTAGGTAAATAAGCATGCTTTCAACAAACAGTTATGTTAAAAAAAAAGTGACTGAATTTCAACAAGAAGTTACGAAAAAACAACTGACTCAGTGAAGTGTTGTGAAACAGAACCTACTGGTCTCATCTGTGTTGGGATGTACTATTAGATTGGACCCATATTCGGAACTCTTAGGCGCTCTTACTGATTTGTACCGCAGACGAGATATTTAGGATATGGACAAGCAAAACTACTAGCTTCACTAATCAATTACTATAGTGTATTATTTGGAACAAGGCAATGCATAGCATAACGTGTCATTTGTTGATGCAGGGAAGCGGAGATGCGGGAAGTGAGCGAGAAAACAAATTCCAGGGTTGCCTGGTTCAGCATCTTGTCGCTGGGCGTGTGCGTCGTGGTCTCTGTTCTGCAGCTATGGCACTTGCAAGGGTTCTTCCACAAGAAGAAGCTCATCTGAATTCACTTGTTTGACCATGTACTCCGTGTTAACTACATTAGCAGAAGGACATTTTTGTCATATTTATTTCGAAAGGATGGACAAAACAGTTGCTTGATACTCGACAGTCGACACATGATCTCAATAGCAAGCAACCGATACTATGTGCAATAGGAACTTGTTCACGGCTGCCACTCCTGGGATTATTGGGCCTATGTGTAATATATATATGTGCTGTGAAACTGTTCTCTATCCTTGACTTCATCATCTGAAAGTTTAATGTTATGATGTGAATTTAACATGGAATTTTTGGCGATTTGACAAAAATATACTCATATGGCATTTCCTATGGACGAACTTGACTTTGGGCCTTTGCTGTGCTGGGCTGGGTTTGCGTAGAACTGGTCGTTGCATTCCAGACACACAGACACTGTGGCAGTGTGGCTTCACCGGACAGACGAACACTCCGCAGCCACTCGCCGCTGACCGCAACAACTTTCAGCATGCGTCGTCTCAGCCACTTCCTCCTCATCGCCGTTCTCCTCGCCGCGGTGCCGCGCCCAGCCCACCCGCTCACCGAGCTCGAGTCGTCCCAAATCCGGCGCTTCCAGGACTACCTCCGCATCTGCACGGCCCACCCCACCCCGGACTACGCCGGCGCCGCCGCCTTTCTGCTCCCCTACGCCGCGTCCCTCGGCCTCGGCACCACCACGCTCCACTTCACCCCCTGCAAGTCAAAGCCCCTCCTTCTCCTCACATGGCCGGGCACCGACCCCTCCCTCCCGTCCATCCTCCTCAACTCCCACATCGACTCCGTGCCCGCGGAGCCCGAGCACTGGATCCACCCGCCCTTCGCCGCGCACCATGACCCCGCCACCGGCCGCGTCTACGCCCGCGGCGCGCAGGACGACAAGTGCCTCCCCATCCAGTACCTCGAGGCCATCCGCGGCCTCCGGGCCGCCGGCTTCGCCCCCACCCGCACCGTCCACATCTCGCTCGTCCCCGACGAGGAGATCGGCGGGGAAGACGGCTACGCGAAGTTCGTCAAGTCTGAGGAGTTCCGTGCCCTCAATGTAGGGTTCATGCTCGACGAGGGGCAGGCGTCGTTGACCGACGAGTATAGGGTTTTTTATGCCGATAGGCTGGTGTGGAGGCTCATCGTGAAGGCTACTGGGGCTCCAGGGCATGGGTCCAAGATGTTCGATGGTGCGGCTGTGGAGAATTTGATGGATTGCATTGAGACTGTGGCTCGGTTCAGGGAGACGCAGTTCGGGAAGGTGAAGGCCGGGTTGGGCGGTCCCGGAGAGGTGGTGTCTGTGAATCCTGTGTATATGAATGCCGGCACGCCAAGCCCCACGGTAAGCATACTGCTACTTCTTAGCTATTTAGTTCAGTGCAGTCTGATACAATAACAGAGAGCAATCAGATTATGTTGAGGTTGTCTGGTTAGTGATAACATCGTTTAGAACATCCAAAATCAGCACAACTTAGTGAGCCAGTGCAAGCTGACGAACTTTATTAGCTTATTCTAAATTAGAGTACTTGTCAAGTATACCGCAAAACTCACATAACATTGGACACACGTAACAAAGTTCACTTCGGACTTGTGTTTGCTGCTTGAGGTTAGTGTTTCTACTGCTATTCTTGATGTACAACTAACATGTTTCTCCTGTTGTATACATATTCCTATCCTTTTATTTCACTAAATGAACTTTTTCTTTGAACTGAGATCACACTATTTTCCATTACTTTCATAACGGAAACATGTAGTTCACAACAAGCACAAAGGGGTAATAGAAACAAGAAACCCACTGCTCAAACCAGGTCTTGAGCCCAAACTGCGGGACAGAAAACATATTAGCTACTTGTTGCCATCTCAGATTCGTTAATTCAATCTATGTTGCTTCCTCTTTCATACGAGCATAATGGTTAATGCATTTGAATTAGCTAAACACAGAACATAATCCAGTATGATTTAAATGTTCTATGTTCACGGTGCCTGCTTCTTCCGTCACTGCATGTTTCATTTTCCCCATTTGACCATTGTTTTAACTTTGTACTCACATGTATATATATCAAATAAATTTTAGCAAAGTGAAAGCACTCTTTCTGTAATGGAACTACTGATAATTTGACTTTGATCGACTACTGTATCTCTTTATGTTTTAGACTAAATGAAATCTTATCCTGATTTTTTATCATGTTAAGTACACTTGGCATGTAAACCATCATTTTGGTAAGTATGCATATCTTTCTTAACTGACATATGTCCAATCTACTGTAAATATACACAGGAAGCTTTTTCTTGCTATTGACAAAACGTCTTTTCTCTCAGATTAGCAATAACTCATGACTTGCTATGACAGAATCATATAAACCTTTTTAACAATATTTCAATATTTTCCGTATGCTTGGATACACAAGTCTTGATCGTTAATGAGCAGAAACTGGTATGATGACTATGATTATGTCCTCAAATTTGTACGGACCAACTTGTCATTTATGGATTCCATTAAGTTAATTGACCGAGAGGATGCAATGGAACAAAGCTTAGGAAACTAAATCTTGGTGGGCCAGGGCAAATTAAATTTCTTGCAAAATTTAGGTGATAATCCTATAATTTTTTTCCTTGCATAATCGATTTCATCTGGAGGTATCTCTTACATAAACACATTGATGAAAGCGATAAGAAAATGGATGTTTCTTTGAGACAAATAATAGAAGAGCTCGACGGAAATATTCTCGTTAATCAAATGAGGTAGATCATGGCCGTCCACTGCAAGGATCAGTAGGCTTCAGTGAATTGTAAGAGTGCTATTCAATGGGTTGTGATGCAGGCTTAGAAACGTCAGTTGCTGGTCTGGTGGTATCGAGCTGGTAGATAGAGCTCATGGTATGGTATGTACAAGTTAGAAGCAAGGCAATGCTTCACACTAATTTATTTGCGGAGACAGCTTCGTAACAACCCAAGTGGAATAGGAACTTTGATGAAAGGAACAAATTTGTCAATGTGGACACTGAGGACAGAACTCCTCAAAAGGAACAAAAATTTCATATTAAAAGGCAAAAGGGTAGGGGTGACTCTTATTGGGACAATCTATCTTTTGATGATATTCAAATGTAATGTGAAACACATGCGTTATGTGTGTTCACGAAAGATAGGATGGTTGCGGATATTTCAAACTGCAAAAAGTTTGCAGCACCACAAGCATGAGAAAGAGCAGCAATTTGAAATAGCAAAAGAGGGTTATGGAAAAAAAAAATATGGAACTGTTAAAAGTGGTGTTGGCGATCAAAGTGCCATGCATTTCCATAATTGCCTGGTGCTGTCACTTGTCCTTGGGCTTTTGCAAGCTTTTCTTTGGAGGGTTGAATTTGTATCTTGGACATTTTATCTTCTGTGGACGCTCGTAGGGACCTATGTGTCGTAGTACAGTTGAATACCATCATGGCATAGACTGCTCAAAGAAGAGTTTATCGTGTATTTACCTTTTCTTTTGCAGCCTTTTTATTTTTATTTTTATTTTGGGGGAGTTTGTTCTTCAGTGTCCACATTGATTGTATTATTCTTTCTAGGACTTCAGTTACATCATATTCCACTTCTGCTGGTTTAGAAGCTTTCTCCTTACACACATTAGTATGAAGCACTTCTTTGTTTGTGACTTGCGCATATCATGAGTTCTATCCATCAACTGGCCGTCGTACTGGATGCTAACGTACACATTCTTTAGTTGTGCCATTGGAAAACACAATCTTATGGTTCATTTTATCCCAGTGATCCTTGCAACTAGACGGTTACGACTTTTCTCTGTCGATGAACGAAACTATTTACGTTGGGCATTTTTGCTACTTGTTTCCAGTAAAGTTCCCTTTGAAATTTCTATTGACGGGATCAACTGATATTATATAACTGCGCATTATTCTGTATAATGCAACTACACTGAGAAAAAATATATTACAAGTTATTAACAATATACAAAAGGGAGTTGTTCCCTTCGCATGCCCTTTCTCATTGTTGGCATTATCATCCTACGTAGGAAACTATGAAATTGCAAAGCTAAAATTATAATCAGTTTGATTATGAAAAAATGGCCCTTTCATTAACTATTCGCTTCAGATGAGCTTATCCACCGTAATTGTTAGTCATCATGCATGTTGGTAGTAGAATAATTTTATGCATTTGATCTAGCCCAGCAATACTGGAGTGAGAGTGGTCCTTCGTCTTGCATTTAGGTCAATGATGATCTATTAATCTGGAGTATGGATCAATGCATGTGGTTGGTTGCTCCTAGCCATCAAATCTGAGGAAAAGTTCATTTGCTCAGGGGTCTACTCGTTGGTCCAGAGCTCAGCAGCAGCAGTTTTCTTAAGCAAAAGTGCACTTGGTCAAAGGTCTAACTACCAATATCTGTGAGGCACTAAAGCAATAGGACACACTTCTCACCCTTTGCAAGCACCCAACATAGTTCCTACGCTCTGTGATTTTTTACAGACATCAAACTACCCATTTCAGTAGTTCTCGGTATGTTATTATCTGCATTAAGATAAATTAATAGAGTTCTAGTATACTCAGTGGCATATGCCTGAAATCAACATCGTCATACAATTTATTCATTTCTATTTGGCATCTGTATGGTCTCTAAAGGCTAATTGATACAGGGCTTTGTGATGAATATGCAACCTTCAGAAGCAGAGGTTGGTTTTGATCTCCGCCTTCCTCCAACCGAAGATATTGAACAGATCATGAGAAGAATCAAAGAAGAATGGGCACCAGCTCATAAGAACTTGACTTACAAGGTGAAGTTAGTTTAACTGTTATGTGGACAATGGAAAAAGAAATCAAATTCTGGACTGCAATCTTCTCGGATTACTTGATTCCCTAAATTCCTCCGTCTTTCTATTGTATAGCTGATGTTGAAAGGGCCAGTGAAGGATGTGGCAGGGCGTCCCATAGCGACGCTAACCAACGAGTCAAACCCATGGTGGTCTGTGTTTGAACATGGCATCGTCTCTTCAGGTGGAAAACTAGCTAAGCCCGAGATCTTGTTTTCAAGCACGGACGCCCGGTTCGTGCGGCAGATGGGTATTCCAGCCCTTGGATTTTCTCCCATGATCAATACTCCCATATTACTTCACGATCATAACGAGGTAATTGGTCTTTGCCTGTTAGCCATATATTCTCTTTTTACATAATATGATGGCCAAGCTGAGTGTGGTCTCAACGTCGCAGTTCCTGGAGGATAAGGTGTTCCTGAGGGGCATTGAGGTATACCAACATGTTATTAAAGCGCTAAGCTCCTTCGAAGGCTGATTCACGCATATGAAGTGTAAATACCATTGTTGTATTCCCATCCCGTGTAAGCTGATTGTAGTTACGGCAACTCAGATGCCCACAGCTTTGATGGTCCAACCTACAACTGAATCGGTTTGGGCTCAACCGCGTCAGAATAAACTTGTTTGAAACAAAGGGAAAGGTTGCTGATTATCTCAGCAGATTTATTTGTATATGATGTACATATGGAGTTATGGGACGTAATAAGGTGAAACAAAGTCCACGGTTGAATCGATATTTACAGGTTTGGAATCTCCACTGGTTTTATGTCTGCTGAAGAAACCAGAGCTGTTTTTTTTAGGAGAATGCGAGAGCAGTGTAAAGTGTTCTTTGGCATTCGCTGTTTGGGGTACACTCAATATATGTAGGGAAATGGCCTGAGACAAGGATCGATATTCATCAGGCACCGTAAAGTCTACGGTTGAATCGACATTCATCGATTTGGAGTCGAAACTGGTCTCATGTCTGCTGAAGAAACCAGAAGTGGCTTCTCTTCAAGAGGATCCAGCACGGTAAACTGTTCTGTGGCATTACACGCACACCATATGTAGGGAAATGAGTGGGACAATGATCTTCTGGAATGTACTATGTAGGCGTTTTCAGGCTAAATATATGAACAACGAAAGCAAAGCAGGTATACTTACTTCCCCAAGAAAGCAAAAGAAATGTTGTGGACTGTCAGCTCTGCTCAGCTGGAATTGGATTTTATTACAAATATAAGGGCATCTCCAGTCGTGGCGCCCCCACGGCCCAAAACGCCGCCATTTTGGGGCCGCCGTGGCGCCAAACGGCGCTAATCTGTAACCTAGGGGCAGGGTCCAGTTGCGCCCCCAGCCCAACATTCGGCCCAAAATAACTCGAGGAATAAAATTCGACGCACTTTATTGATTCGACGCAATTTTCATACAGTTCGACTGGAATTTAAACTAACATTGCGAAAAACTTTAAAACTACGGTCGCCCCGGCCTGGCGGCGACTACTCTAGGCGTCGTCCTCCTCGCAGTTGTCGTAGGCCGACCGGTTGGAGGGGCCAGCTTCGTGGTCGTCCTTCGCCGCCATGGCGAGCTAGCGCCGCTCCGCCCGGCCTTGCAGCCGCAGCCGGTGCAGCTGCGCCTGCTCGGAGGGCTGGCGGTTGCGCCGCTCGCTCTGCAGCACCACCTGGCGCCGGTCGTCATCGTACTGCGCGACGAGGGCCTGCTGCTCGGCCGACGCCGCGTTTGCGGCGAGCTGCCGGTAGGCCTCGCGCTCCGCCTCCTCCCTCCGTTGGGTCTCCAGGGATGCCCGAACGGCGGCAGCCTCGGCCGCCGCCGCTGCCTGCTCGAGGCCACCGCGAACCCGGTGGAACGCCTCCTCGTTCCGCCAGGTCTCGAAGGAGTAGTACGCCGCGTGCTGCTCGGGCCAGACGGGCTGCCTCCTCCGGTCCCTCCTCCAGCGCCGCGCTTCCTACGCCGGCTGCTGCTCGGGCGCCACCTCTTCCTGCGCCGGCTGCTGCTCGGGCGGCGCCTCCTGTGCCGGCTGCTGCTCCTCGTAGTGGAACTCGTCGTCGTTGTCGCCGTCGATGTGGCCACGTGTCCCAGCCGTGGGCCGGCAGTACAACAGAGAGTTCCGGTGGGCGCGGAGCCGGCGAGGCATCGTGGCTAGGTGGGTGCGGCGAGGGTGGCGAGAGCGAGCGCGGCGAGGGCGAGGAGGTGGGCGCCGAGAATGGGAGAACGATGAGCGGCGAGGGCCCTTTTTATAGCCTGGCGGGCCAGTCACTGCACCGCGCGTGTCTCCGCTGCCGCCACGCCATTACTCCGGCAGTCAAGGCGCATGCACTGGCCGGCCGCCACGCCATTACTCCGGCAGCCTTTGACCGGCGCGGGCGCCGAGAAGAAGATCACGGGCGGGGGTTTCTGTTCTCGCGTTTTTTGACGCGTCACTGACAGAGCTAGCCGCGTGGGCTGCACCGCAGTTTCGCCCCCCCCCCCCCAAGCCGAACTCAGCGGGCTGGGTTTCGCCTGGGTGCCGCGGTGCGAATTAGCGCCGTTTTGGCGCTATTTGGGCTTCGGGGGGGGGAGGGGGGGCGATTGGTGCGAGAACGGCGCTATTCGTCGCTTTCGGCGCTAAAAAGGCCGCCGGGGGGGGGGGGACTTTGGGGGAGCGACTGGAGATGTCCTAAACCTTTACGGAACGAAAATGCTAAAAATACTCCCCGCCGAACGAAAATGCCAAATCTACCTTTTTGGAAAGACAGCTAAGCGACACGTGTACATTCCGTCAGTTCCTTTAGCGGAAGGTGGTCTGACCCGAATGTACTTCCCGCCAACCCAGTTGACGAAATGTACACGTGTCGCTTAGCAGGCTTTCCGCTAGGGTAAATTTGGCATTCTTGTTTGGTGGGGGGGTACTTTTAGCATTTTTGTTAGAAAATCGCTGGAATTGTGTGGGTATTCTGCAGAGACAAAGAAACAGGAAAGGAATTGTGTGAGGCAAAACCATCACTCGTGCCGTTCAGCGGTCCAGCACGTCTGTAAGGCTGGTGCCAACCGAGGCGGTAAGGAGGGGCGGGAGGGGCCTTACCACCCGGTTTGGGGCGAGAGGGGGCGAGTAGGCGGGGCGAGAGGAGCCGGCGGGCGGTGGCGCTGGCGCCCGGCGACAGGCCCCTGTCGCCCGGCTTCCCGCCCGCGTTGGCGGGGCGACAGCGCGGGCCCGGGGCGAGAGGGGGGGGGGCGAGAGGGAGACAGGGTGGGGCGGCGCGCTGGCGCCCGGAGGCGATAGGGCGGGGCGGTAAGGACTAGCCGTTGGGGGGGCAACGGCTAGCTGACGTGGCGCCCCCCATTGGTCCACGTCAGCTAGCCGTTGGGGGGAGCGTGGCTGGCTGGAAAAAAAAATTGACCCAATTTTCCATCTCCAATCCTATAAATACCCCCCCATATCCATCCATTCTCTTCACACCATTTCCCTCTTCTCTTTCTCTCTTCTCTCATACCATCTCCGCCATGTCGGGTTGGACTCCAGATAACACCTTGTTCACGGAACTCTTGCAGTCCGACGGGTCACAACCTACTCACATAGAAGATGTCTCTCCCACACATCGTCGGTCGAATGCCGGTTCTTCGCCGCATCCCCGAGTGTTGTACCCCTCCAACACACCACCTCCGGGGCCATATGGTCCGCTTCCTACGGGATATGGTTCATACCAGCATCCTCCGTATGCTTACCCACCACCACCTCCACCTACAGGTAGCGGGAGTCCACTTCCTCCGTACCCTCCTACGGGATATGGTTCTTACGCTCCACCTCCATATCCATACGGTTCATACGCTCCACCTCCACCGTATCAGCAACCACCTCCTCCGTATCAGCAACCACCTCTATCGTCTGCTCCAGAAGGCAGTGCTCCAAGCGACGGGTCCGATGCCGCGGAAACACTGGTACCAACGCGTCCAAAGAGGCTCGAGTGGAAATGTTTTGACGAGGAAAAACTGGTACTTTTCTTACCCGTCACATGTTTATTTCGGAGTTGTTTTTTGTTTGGATTTTTCACTAAGACAATATCTATTTCGTTGCAGGTGAATGCTTGGATTTTCAACTCCAAGGACTCTCGCCGTGGCAATAGCAAGACCGGCGATAGTTTTTGGGGTCAGATAGCGAAGACGTTCAACTCTACCGCCGATCCTGCCCGCCAAAGGACCGCGAAGCAACTGAAGGATCACTGGAACGTGTACAACCGTGAGGTGTCCTTGTTCAATGGATACCACATCCAAGAAGAAGCGGTACGTCAGAGTGGAGCAGACGATGCAATGGTCATGGACGCGGCACTGGCGAGGTACGCAAATGACCCTAGAGTGACTCAGCCTTTCAAACGCTTCAAGTGGTGGGAAGCTGTTCGCAAGGAAACGAAGTGGAGAGCACAGCATGGTCCTGGTAGTGGGACTGACTCCAGTTCAAAGAGAACCCGTCTGGGGGTCGGAGGTGAGTACAGCTCTAGCGACGCGACGGAGGAGGAGCCGCGTCCTCCTGGCCGCGATAAGGCCAAGGCCGCGTTTCGCAAGGGAAAGAACAAGGAGAAGGAATCGTCCAGTGAGGCATCAAGTGCAACCTTCGGAATGAAGAAAATGTGGAAAGGTTTATTGAAGGTTAAGCTACTGAAGCAATATAACAAATTGCAAGACCGCTCAACCGCCGGCATGAACGAAGCTGAAAAGCGCAAACATGCCAAGGCCATCCTGATAGTGGAAAAAGAGCTAGGGCTGGAAGAGGATGACGACGACGAGGACGAGCACGAGGATTAGATTTTTTAATTTTTATGTAATTTTTACAATTTATTATGCAATTTTATTAATTAGTATGTAATCGGTAACAATTTTAGTTCAATAAAATTATTTCCTTGCTTTATTTGTAATGTTTTCGTCTCAAAAATATGTGTTGACGTGGAGGAGAGAGAAAAGCTGATGTGGCAGAGAGAGAATCTTATAGCCCGGGCTATAGCCCGTGCACTGGCACCGTGCCCGTGAGAGTGACGTGAGAGTGGTGAAAAAAGGTGACGTGGCGGGGCTATAGCCCGTGAATAGTGCGTGGTGCATTGGCACCGGTCTAACTAGCGCGACACGTCTAGCTCGAAACGGCGCATGGCTCGCGCTCGAATCAATGATTCCTTCATGGTACAGGAGACCACGGCCTGTGCACTGTCAGCTGTCTCTGGTGAACCGAAATCACGTGTGCTGAAGCTGAACAAAGTACCATATCACTTGCCCCGATTAGCTGTCCGGGACGTCACTAGCGCGTCGTTCGAAACGGGACAGGGCTGGCTGGCACCCGGATCAAGGATTCCTTCATGGTACAGGTGAACATTGTACTGAGTACTAGCAGTGAGCCAGTGACACGAAAATGACTAATCACGGGGAACAATCCTATAAAGAAAACTATGCTTAATAATCTCGCGCATTGCACGAAGTTTCTCAGCTGCTTCCGGCCCATCCACTCCCTGTCTCGTTTCACCCTGCTCCTGATGCATTCCAGCTGCACGCTGACGACTGGAAGATAAGCATAATATATTCGCGCTGTCCATTCCCCAGCTAGCTTTCGCTTTGACGAATAAAAGAGAGAAAAAAGGATCATCGCCTCACTGGTGTGGCACTGCACAGGTACGTCATGTCAGCAGCGGGGTTTTATTTCCGTACGCGAGCTAGCTAGGCTGTTAAAACGCGTGAGCGCGGGGCCGGGCACGCAACCTGCCCGATCTGGTTTGCTCCCCATCTAATAAATCCATCAGATGCGTGTTTTTCTTCGCGCGCGCCCACGCACAGCTGTCTGTCAAGATGTCCGAAAAGGAGTGTCTAGGCAGAAAAAGGAAAAAGGAAACATCTCTGTGAGGCCGACATGCATGTTAAATGTACGAGACGATATATATGTGCGTGTGTGCGTGTGTGGTGATCTACCACGTCGCATTTTGACTATGCAGGGGCATGCGTTCAGATTCTGTTCATAGGAAACCCAGTTGGTTAGTGACACGGAATTATGTCTGGTTTATAAAACCAATAAAGCCCCAAACAACGTATAATTGCGTATATTACTCCCTCTTTTCCATATTAATCGTCGCTGATTTGGTACCAGGGAATAGCAAAACAGCGCAAACAAAACAAAGTAAAAGAAGCACACCTTGAAACATTGATGGGATTCTGCCGCTTCGTGAGATCGTTCATCAAGTTAAAGTTCAACGCCTTAAGAGCGTGTTTCTGAATCTGGACTTCCAGAAAGCGTATATGATCGTTTGGACTGGGCGTTCTTACGCCAAGTCCTCGAACGCTCGGGGTTTGATAACCGTGTCATCTACTGGATTATGCAGATTATTACGAGTGGCAACACGACGATTAATATAAATGGGGATATCGGATCTTACTTTAGATCCTCCTGCGGGGTGAGTCAGGGGGATCCTATATCCCCCATTCTGTTCAACCTGTTAGTTGAATCCCTGCGGCTATGTTAGACTTGGCTAAGGAGGCCGGCCACATTTCAGGGGTGGTGGTCGGTCACCTGATCCCAAGAGGTGGGGTGACCCACCTCCAATATGCGGATGACACGATGATTATGGTGGAGGGCTCGGAGAGGGATATATGCAATCTCCAGTTCCTTCTCCTTTGATTTGAGGCGATGTCGGGCGTGAAAATAAATTTCGACAAAAGCGAGGTGGTGGTCCTGGAATTTCCCCCAGATGAGCAACACCGGATTGAGGATAACTTCAATTGTAAGTTGTCTGCATTCCTGGTTGAATATCTGGGGGTCCAGTTGGGGGTCTCCAAGACACTCATGAGGGACCTCGAGCCTTTGATGGGGCGGGTAAGGGAGAAGGTTGAGCCATGGCACGGAAGATTCACCTCTAAAGGAAGCAAAACCGTGCTTATGGATTCATGCCTATCTAGCCCACCCATGTGTATGATGGACATATACTTTCTTCCTGAAGGGGCCCATAAGGCTATGGACAAAGAGCTCTCGCGTTTTTTCTAGTCGTCATCCAACGGCCAGCAAAAGTACCACATGGTCAAATGGGCACATGTTTGCGCCCCCAAAGACTTTGGGGGCATAGGGATACTGGCCTCCCGGAAGATGAACATCGCTCTAATGCTTAGATGGGTATGTCGTATCCTACAGGACGATGGAGGGCTGTGTCTCCAGCTTATTAAAGCAAAATATCTTCAAGGATGCCCTCTGTTGTCCAGTGATCTATGGTGACCCAACACACCACTTCATGTGTAGTGCGCAAGTCGATGATATAATACTCCCAGAAGGACTTATCCGGGAATATTACATCTCTCAGAGTGGTACAACAGAAACATAGACGGTCCAAGCAAAGCTATATGATACAAACTTCATTACAAAATCTTGCAAAACTTCTTGAAGAATCAAAGAAGATCGCATGCAAATGAAACATCAGAAGAAACAATTCGAAGCTCCAATCTAGAGAATAACTCTAGCTCAGACCCTAATCCACTACGGCTGATGTCAACCCTAATCTATGGCTTCTAAGGAACTAATTCCATGAATGGTCTCCACCTACACCTTGATATCTTCTCCTCTACCAACGTTGTTGATGACGATGCTTTACTGGCTAAGTAAGATAAGACACCTCCCAGCTTCATGAGATAGAGATGGATTCATGATGACGACTCCAATAAGGTTTCAACTCTAAGCAGGGGGTCAAACGGGAACGAATGAGTAACGAGCGTTATTCAACAATTTCATGATATACAGTGGGTAGTTTGATGCACCAACTAGAGCTTTAGACTCGAAAGAGTCATAAGCTAATGCAAGACTTTTGTAAATATTTCTTCAAGATGTTGCTTTTAATTCTGAAAACTATGCCCGCCATACCATCACAGGAGCTAGAACTTCATGGAGTTGTCTTTCCTGTAGCGTTCGCAGTTCCTTCCCGGAACAGGGGGTAACATGACACATCCTTTTATACTCTGCAGAGGTGCGTTACTTTACCCATGGGCGATCAAGACCATGTTGCATAACCAGGTGTACATTCCTGCCCAATCCCACTCAGGTGTGGGCCCCGGTTATTGATCCAAGCCAAACCATGCTTCTCCGCATAACGCATGCCCACCCATTTCTGCCAGCAGGTTGAACCCCTGATTCTACCCCTCACGATAGATATCTAGGCACCCCTGGAAGACACTCATAGACCCAAGAGTCCTTGGGAATTAAGGGATCCCACTCATGTGCATGTAGTCTCGCAAGACCTACAGCGTACGGCTATGGCAGCCCGTTGACATGCGAACGAGAGAATATCACAGCTGACTTACTCGTCCCATACAAGACTCATGGTTAACGCGGTATTTACAGTGCACCGAGTTCTGACGGCATTTGTGGTTAAGTCCTAGATAAAACTTTCCCATGCAGATGGAAACTTCCTTTGACCTATTCATCTTACCATGGTTCCATCCACCTACCAAACAGAACACTACCACTCAGGTAGTCATTCAAGTAGTCATATTATTATAAAATAGGATCATGCATTCTTTTGAGAGTAGGTGATAATACGATGGGGTTTTTGCAAATAGTTTGTTATGACATACTGCAAAGGATATGAGCAAGTGATGAACTTGCCTGAGATTGAAATAACAATAATAATCCAGATCTTCGGGGTTCGAGGGTCGCGTAGAAAATTCCGACATCTGAAAGATAGAAAAGTAGTCCCGGTAAGGACTACAGAAAACACTGGCAAGATGATACATGCATAGTAATGAGATGCATCGCGATACCCTGGAAAATATCCCAGGTTACAAGTGTAAGCCACGTTTGATGGGATAACTAAATCACACATGTTTTTGGTGATTTGTTTTATTACTTGTGGTGATGTGGTTATTACTTCTTTTAGTATTACATGTGTTTCACTTTTACTTATCAAATAAATTATTATCATGTTTAAGTAGAAGTGTTATCACATGGTTAGGAAATAAGATAATAACACATGGAAAACATCTATTGAAAAGATAACAGACACATTTTATTTTATGTTCAAAAAGTGTAGAGCTGATGACAAAGAGTTTAATGGAAAATGTTGAACTAACACAACTAACTCTATCATCACAATACTTTCTAATGACTTATGATGATAGTTTTAGTATGTGTGAAAATGTTAGGGATTTATTAATAAGAAAAATAATAGTGTGATACCGCCTTTAGAAGTGATTGTCCGAACGAATGCACAAAAAGGCCAGAACCCTACCGCCCGCACTCCTGGCGGTACCGTAGCACATGGTACCGCCGCGGAGAAACTCGCGCCCGAACGAAATTGCCTCAAAGGCCAAATCTCTACCGCCGGCAGGCCTGGCGGTACGGTAGCACATGGTACCGCCGACAAAGGTGGCGGTAGGATACTGGGACTTTTTTTTTTGGTTTTCTGTTGCATTTGACATTTAAGCAATCTATACGCATTTGACAAATAAACAACAAGATTATTCCCTTGAAAATTAAAGAGTAAGATTATTCATCTTTACAAGAAAATGAACTTGACAACAACACAATGATAAGTTCAAACAAATAGAAAAGTTCACATATAAGATGACGAAATCCACGTCAAACAAAGTGGTACTAAATCGAAACCGCCATATGATTTCCCGCGCTCTGCCAAACCGCCATGTTGTATTCATTGCCACCATATTCTGCCCCTAAATCCAAACAATCTTGTGTGGTCCAAGCTGGTTTTAGCTTTAGGTGGTGTTGTTATTCATGCCAAGCAAGGTGCACCACATAATCACTGTGTCTATCCATCGTACCATCTGTCTCACAAGTTTTAGCCCTTTCATTCCACATCTCAACCAATGTCTTGTGTCTACGACCCAATTCCTTCTCTTTAGGGCACTTCTTCCGATCAATCCTGTGACCAGTGACAAACAAAGCAATCTAAGGTTTAGTTGACATTGACAATATGTAAGTGTTCTCGAACTTGAACGCTCATCTATGATGATCAACACTCGTGCTCTGATTTGCCGGCGGAGTGTATTGCCTCCTTCCAAATTGTTTGGCAACTCGTTGCGGGAGGTGCCACTCGACGGCATAGAAACATATCATCGGACACCTGATGCGCCAAAGAGCCTGGTCACGCAAACACACCGCGTTTATACAAAAACTCCTTTCCCATCGGTATGGCGTCCATTCGACCTACATAACAAAAACAACGGAATTTAAGGTTAGAAAACATAAATTGACATACAAAACGCAAACAAGATGCTTACCAAGTCAAAAGTTAGCATGTCGGGCTCGTTGGTATAGATTCTGTAAAGGCCCATGGACGAATCTTTATACCCCTCGACTTTGTCCCACTCGTACGCGATCGCGGGAAGCCGCCATTCATCTCTTTCCAAATCATAATCCCATGCTTTCCGTGTGAGTTTGCGAGGACGTCCGACCGGAATCCGCTCCCACGTCCAAATTGTGAGGGGGGGCACACAGCACCACCCAAAGAGTCTCCCGAGCCCTTATTACGACATGCCATGTTCAGCTGCAAATTAACACTCATGTCAAATAAAAGATGGAAAAAAATTCATATACATGAAAGCTAAGCAATTGCAATTTTACCTGCCGGTAAAGGAAGGCTAGACCCGCTGCCCCCCAACTATACTTGACGTTCCAGTCACGTAAAGGGTCAAGCCACATCCAAGATGCGGTGTCCCCCGACGTATCCGGAAAAATCACTTTGGTTAACACATACCAAATGTATGCCCTAGCATATTGTTGCACCATCTGCGCATCGGCATCCGCCGGGCAAACCCCAAACTCTCGTAGCCACGTGTAGTAGACACCTGAGGTCCTAGGTCTTTCTTTCCTCCCGGTGGCAACGGGGGTTGTCTGCCGGTGAGGCCAAAAACCCTTTGGCACCACCCGATATTATCCACCCTCCCAGTGAGAGCCCCTCTGTCGATTGGAAGGCATGTGATCATAGCGAAGTCCTGCAGAGTGACCGTCATCTTACCGCGCGGCAGATGGAAAGTGTGCGACTCGGGTCTCCAACGGTCGACAAGGGTGGTGATGGCCGTGTGGTTGAAGGTGGGCGGCTTTTGCTTGAACTGGAGGACAAATGGTAGAAGACCCGCCATCTCGAAGTATGGCTCGTACTGGACATCGTACGACATGACATCCACATTGTGGCTCCTCATCCGCATAGGAACAATCTAATTTTTTTAAAACAAAGTGTGGTCACTATCTGTCGTAGTTGTTAGAAAAAAAAAGATAACATTCTTTGCATTACCTCAACTCCCTCCACATGTCTCTCGATGAACCGGGCACGATGCTCCTTGTCGTACACTAAATCAAGCCCGGGATAATAAGATTCCGGCGGGTCTTCCATCCTACAAAAGAGAGATTGGACAAATAAAAAACAAAGACACAGGGATTGAAAAAAGTTAAATGCATCCATAGAAATATCCATACATACATACGAGGGATTGAAAAAAAAAAAATACATCCATAGAAATATCCATACATACATAACGAGGGATTGAAAAAAGTTAAATGCATCCATAGAAGTATCCATACATGTATTCCACCGCGTTTTGTCCTGGCGGTACTGCCATGCTGGATTGTAGAGGCGACCGTGGACCAGGAGGCTATCGCCATAGACTACGGCGTTACCGCGGCTTACTCTACCGCCACTACATTTGGCTATACCGAAAAGTGCCAGATTCGGCTAAAGATTTGAGATGGGTTCATTCTGTGCTAAACTATCATGTCATGGCCAGATTGGTCGATTTTGCCCGGTGCAGGGCGCTACCCTGAGATTCGTGATATTTTTTTTTCATACGAGAGTCACGCGACGAACTTATTTGCATCCCATGTCAATTTTGACGATGTGGTGGATCGATGGGCGTCGACATCATCTCGCAGCACACTGTACCAAGGTATACGCATGGCATGATACAGTCACGATCGACTGATGACGCGGTTTGGGGACGCGAGCAAGTTGCAGTACGGCCGGCTGGCTCCAGCTAGCCTGGCTCCGCTGCTGCTGCTACACTCGGCGCGCGTCACCAACGACGCGACTTTGTACGGGTCGGTTGTTGCATCTCCCTCCGTGCTGACGCCGTACGCCGCCGCCGACTCCTCTTCCCCAACCAAAACCCCTGTCGCCGTCCCCACAGCCCCCCATATCCGCGAAGCTGCCGCGCCAGAGCAGAACGCCCCGGCCGCTCCCGGCTGCACATGTTACCCTGCCGTTGCCGTGCGCGTGAATTCCCTTTCCCACTACGCCTTGTGCAGAACATTAGTCCCATTTCGCCAAATTGTCATCTCTAATCATGTGCAGTCAACTCGTCGGCAGGTGTGGTCAGTTAACCACAGCTGTAACCGAGTCACTGAATTAACCTTCAGATGCAGCGGGTGGTTAAAAATATAATTCAGCCGCCAGATTGAGACATCGATCACCAGTCGCACTACCTTAGCGTCAACGTGTTTAGTGCTTCTTTGGCTACGCAATCAAGCTCTGGATTTCACTCCGAGGCCACATGTCGCATGTGAAATGGCCACACAAGTCCATCCATCACCAGTCGCCTGCTGCAGCCGCAACTTGCAAGCTTTTACAAACTAGACTAGAAGCCGTTAACCATGTTCCGGAGAACGTGATGCTCATTACCCGTCACCATGTGAGCGCTTGGACGTTAGAGCATAGCAACTGTTCTTAGTCAGCTTTTCTGTAATACTCCCTCCGCCCCACGTTAGACGGCGTGGATTTGTCAAAATATGGATATATCTATACACTAAAATACGTCTAAATACATCTATATTTTGATAAATCTGTGACAACTAAGTTGGGACGGAGGGAGTAGAAATTTTGAGCGGCAGATCTACGGGAGCCATTTACCATGTCGCATTTGTAACCATTCCGAGAAAAAAACACCCCAAGTTGGATGGCTAAGAGAGGGTGGTTTTACCCCTAGCAAATCTATAAAAGTTTAAAATCTACGTTTGACATCCGTGTGTGTGTCTCGTATAGGCGGAATATTGCTCAATGGAAGGTGCCGTTCTCGTCGATAGCTCTTGTCAACAGCGAGTCATGTGTGGTGGTTTCGTCAATCTCAAGAATTGGCCCACGGCTCTTCGATATGCACTAATAGGGTTCGCGTGTATATAAGCGTCCACATTGTCTTCTGAAAAAAGTGCAATTTGGCCTCGTCTCTCTCGGAGGCGTTCGTAGGCGGGCGGCAATTCGTAGTAGATCGCAGGTACTACGGCCGCCCCCTTCCTCTCCGATTGCCATCTTGGCATCGCGAGAGGGAAAAGATTTGTGCCTCTCGTCCGTGCGTGCCTTTAGTCCTATTTTTTCTAGGTTCTCGAGTTCCTTTCGGCGTCATGGTGAGGCGGATGCTAATAGTTCTAGTAGGAATAAGGGCCTCCCAGCCCGTCCTCCTGCTCGTTGAAGGTGTTGCTGGCTCCGGCGAGAAGCTTGTGGAGTCCGAGCTATTTGGAAAATTTGGATCTGACGTTGCGTCTTGGCGTGACAGCGGGATTGAGTTGCTCCTGGAGTGCGACGGTGTTGACGACCGTGGTTCCGCGGAAGATGTTGGATGATTCAGCCACCTGTTGAAGGGTGGGGTGGTGTTGGCCCCTAACCGAGCCTCCTCTAGTCGATATTGTTTATCGGGTTAGATTCAGTCTTACGGTGCCGGTGGCTATCGTGGCTCGCTAAAGCCTCATGGCTTAAGATGTGGACCAACTGTGGGTGCTCTTCTTTACCCGTGACAGCGAAAGATTTGGGTGCTTGATAGTTGCGGTAATGGTAGCATGCAACAATGTAACCGCTTGTATGCTCATAGTGTTATTTTACCGCGTATCAAAAATGTATATCCTCACTGTTATTGTTATTATGAATACAAGTAATATATGGCTACGGGCGTACATCGTAAAAAAAAGAAAAAAAAGTACTCTAAATATACAAAAGTCCTCTCACATAAAAAAAAAGCTAACTTATTCCTGGTTTTAATTTCCACGCAGACCATTTCCATCTATATTTCCTCTCACATTAGTCAATTCAGAGGCCAAGAATTTTGTTTCCTTCCGTGAAAAATAAGAACATTTTTTCTCAGTGGCGGAGTGACAAGTTTTTATTTCCGAACCATGGGCGGAGTGACAGGTAGGTGCAATGTTTAGACTTGACCCACTTTGAACTCGGTTTAGCCAGCCACAGCTAGCTGTACAAGTCGTGCCCGAACAAGCCACACTCGAATCAAGCCACTATTTTCTATGCTAAACAGTACGCTCCTGGAAAGCTAATCCAGGGATCCATACAGCGTCGACTCTAGCTACCTTAACAAACATGGCACACCCACAGGATGCTTCCTCCCTCCTCTTACAATATTATAAGTATATTCTCTGCATTATTTTGGCAATTGTACGACTGAAGATATTGCATCCAGAGTATCGACGTGATGTGAACATAATAATTAATCATCTGTTCAACTAGTAAACAATTCGTAGACAATCATGCATGGCATAAACTAGACAGTAACCCACGCAGTTTTGGGTTCTGCCTTGTGGGATCCTATAAATCATAACCCAGCAAAGTATCAACCACACACCACTGACCGCAGCACAGCACACAGATCGACCGACCAACGAGCCTTGTGTTACAAACTATCGCCGTCTCGTACGTCAAAGCAAATTAAGGGACCGAGAAGCTAGCTAGCGAGCCATGGTGAAGACGGCAGCGAAGCAGCAGCAGCAGCAGGTGGGCGGCCATGGCAATGGAGGCGCGATGAGGACGTACAAGGGCGTGCGGATGCGGAGCTGGGGCGCGTGGGTGTCGGAGATCCGCGCGCCGGGGCAGAAGACCAGGATATGGCTCGGCTCCCACTCCACCGCCGAGGCCGCCGCGCGCGCCTACGACGCCGCGCTGCTCTGCCTCAAGGGCGCCTCCGCCGCCGCCGACCTCAACTTCCCCGTGCGCTTCCCCTTCGACCTGCCCCCCGCCACCGCCATGTCGCCCAAGTCCATCCAGCGCGTCGCGGCGGCCGCCGCCGCCAGCGCCAGCGGCATTGCCGTCGACTTCGCCTGTGCCGGAGGTGCCAGCCCGAGCGCTAGCGATGGTGGCATCACCACGGACTGCAGCAGCTCCAGCAATGCCTCCGCCGTGAGCTCCCCGGAGACGACGGCCAGCTGCAGTGACACCGCCGACCACGACGGCTACGACGTCGACGGAGGAGAGCTCGTGGATTACAGCTCGCTCGCCGACATCCATGCGTTCTTCCAGTCGCCCAAGTGCATGGAGTACGCCATGATGGATCCCTGCAGCTCCTTCTTCGCGCCGGCGCCGATGGAGATGGAGGACGAGTGCGGCTGGGAGGAGGGAGGCCACATTGCGCTCTGGAGCTTCTCCTCCACGGACTGAAGAACTCTGATTTGTTTGGAGCCCCAGGCTGTCAGAGAAGACGAAGCACTGAAGCAACTGACAGATCGTTAATCAACAAGTGAAGACCAGAATTGGTCACCACCATACTTAATTTCATATACACACCATAATTAATTTGATTCATTGTATACATTGATAATAAGCTATAGTTAAGCACTGTGAGGAGGAGCTCTCATGGAGCGACATGTTTTAAGGCTGCTTCCATGGAGTTAACCTCCTTGCAAACGCTTGTTACATTCATGCATGTGTAAAAGCTGCTTAATTTGCAATTGCAAGTATAAGATAAAGTTTACAAATAGTCGATTCCATATTTGATCTGGCGTATTGCCTATGTATGCCCTCACTCTACTTCAACTTTCAAGCTCATCCAGAGTGATGAGGTATGTTTCACCCGAAAGAGGCCGGTGTAGTTTTCACCCCTGAATTTTCATTATTACTAAGATAGAAGCGCTCCTCAATGACAAATGGAAATTCGATGCGAACTCCGGTTGCTTGGATGCGCCACTCCGACCCAAAGATTGATTTTTTTGTACCACCTAACTTGTATGAAACTCCTCTCGACTTCTCTTTTGTATTATCTTGGCTCTGACAACCTGATTTTTCAAAATTGTGCGTTCTGAGTGGATGTCTATAACATGTCGACTTTCTCCTATCAAGAGATGATAGAACAAGATCACACATCTAAGGCAAATTTTACAGGCCCGGGCAAAAAAATTGAGTTGTGAGCGTAATTAAGAAGGATTTTTTTTTCTCATTAGTGAACTTGATTTCACCCTCAGAAGTCAAGATGGCGGCAAAAAGGGAGGGGGAGGGGGAAGTGGGGAGGGGGGATGAATGCCTAGCTAAGGCGCGATGAAGAGTCCAGTTTGGCTCAATGCTACGGTCAAGAGGACGGGAACACTGCTAAATATTTTCATCTAGCAAACATAAACATTAGGGATCTTAAAACTGAACCAAAACTCAGCCCTCTGATGCCCTCAACGATTTGGACCGTGCTGTTTCTAGCCTTCTGATGTGAGCGAGGTCTTGACAGAGTCAAAACAACGGTACCCATACTGGCAAAAATTGGTCTTCGAAGTGTTCATGGCTAGTCGTAAACTGAAATATTACTTTCAAGAACACCCATTACTGTGGTCAGTTCAACACCTTTGTCTGATATTATTCAGAGTAGGGAAGCAACCAGAAGGGTTGCAAAGTGGGCTATTGAGATGGGACCATATCACATCAAATATGAGCCAATAACTGCAATCAAGTCTCAAGCACTCATCAAGTTTATAAATGACTGGACACAGTTACAAATCCCAGCAGATAAGCCAGACACTAAATATTGGACCATGCATTTTGATGGGTCACGACAACTGGAAGGGTCAGGAACTGGTGTGGTCTTAACATCCCCAAGAGGTGATAAATTTTGATATGTTCTACAAATTTCGTTTAAATGCACTAATAATGCAGCAGAATATGAGGCTTTACTTCTTGGGCTTCGAATAGCAAAGGAGATGAGTATAACCCGGATTCGATGTTTGGGAGATTCAGACCTTGTTTCTCAACAAGTTACATGAACCTGGAATTCTAAAGACCCGGTTATGACAGCTTATAGACGAGCAGTTACCTAGCTGGCAGGACATTTTCAGGGATATCAAGTTGATCATATTGATTGACGTCTCAATGAAGCAGCTGATGCACTGTCTCGTCTAGGTTCTCAGAAAAAACAGGTTCCACCCAACGTCTTTCTGGATGAGATCCATAGCCCGTCAGTTAAAATTCTCATAGAAGAAGACCTGGTAAATCCGGATCCTGAATCAGAACTAGTAGCTGCTCTACATGCAATTCCAGATTGGACTGAACCATATCTGGCTTACCTCACGAGGGATGAGCTCCCCGCAGGAAGAGGTTATCGCTCGCCATGTTATGAGACGATCGAAGTCATATACAATCATCAATGGCGAGTTACACAAGCGAAGTGCAACTGGAATTTTTCAGCGATGCGTCTCTCCGGAAGAAGGGTGCCAGATTTTGAACGAAATCCACTGAAGAGATTATGGTCATCATGCAAGTTCAAGATCTTTGGTCAATAAAGCTTTCAGACATGGATTTTTCTGGCTGACTGCAAATGCTGATGCAGAACAAATAGTACGAACATGTGAAGGATGTCAAAGGTATACAAGGCAGGATCATATGCCGGCTCAGGATTTGCATATGATCCCCATAACCTGGCCATTCCTAGTTTGGGGGCTAGACATGGTCGGACCTTTCAAAAAGTCGTTTGATAAAAAGACTCACTTATTGGTAGCAGTTGTCAAATTTACAAAGTGGGTGGAAGAAGAATCAATCAGTAAATGTGACGCGATTACATCAGTCAAGTTTCTAAAAAACTAGTTTTCAGGTTTGGTTACCCACATAGCATTATAACATACAATGGGACAAATTTATCAGAAGAAGCAATGCAAAAGTTCTGTGACCAGAATCATATAAGACTTGACCTTGCTTCAGTGGCGCATCCATAGTCCAATGGACAAGCAGAGCGAGCTAACCAAGAACCGCTAAAAGGTACCAAACCTAGACTTTACGTCCCATTAGAAAGAATTGCATGTTGTTGGGTTGAAGAATTACCTGCTGTTTTATGGAGCATAAGAACTACCCCAAACAGGTCAACATGTTACACATCGTTTTTTCTGGTTTACGAAACTGAGGCAGTATTACCAAGTGATATTTATGACGATTCACCAAGAGTAGCTGCTTATGTGGAAACCCAAAATAAGATAGCTCGTCAAGACTCGCTTGATGCTTTGGAAGAAGCACGCGAACTCGTAGCATCCAGGTCAGCCATATACCAGCAGGACTTGCGACGCTATCATAGCCATAGGGTCAAAACTCGAAGTTTTTAGGAAGGGGACTTAGTGTTACGCCCGATCTAGAAAAAAAGGATGTGATGGGCAAGCTAAGCCCACCATGTGAAGGACCGTTTGTGGTGAGTAAGAAACTACACAATGGGTCATATTACCTCATTGATACGTGTGATGCTGATTAATCACGGACATCTGAGGAAGAAACTGGAAGGCCTTGGAACATAGCCCAATTGAGACCATATTACACATATGATCATTGTAATCACTATGTTATCATTGAAATAAAGAATAGACCTAGAAAATTTGAGTTATTGGGATTTGTTCTAGAAATTTACCATTGTCAAAGGAATTTAAATTTTTCTAATATGATTACTTGGGGGGCTGATGCTAGAGCACAATTTATATCTCAAGAATCTAGCATACGAAAAATTATATTGGTTATACTTGCCTGCCAGTCAGTGGTTACACGCAATTTTTATGACATAGATGTTTAACCTGGGTGAGTGAATCATGCTATAACCCGGCAAATCCGGGTTATTATGACCCTGAACACGGCAGAGTTGGAAACACTAGAATAAGTCATGCGACAAACCGGCTGGGCTAGATAGCAAAGATAAACCAAAAAAGTCAAAAGAAAATTTGTTTCCCAAACAAAGTGGTTGCAAATTTTCGAATAAAGATAATCCGGAAATTTTTACATAAACTAGCAAGAAAGCCGAATTATTACACACCAAAAGTATCATCAGTGCACATGCACACTTTCAAAAAATAGATCTAGAAATAAAGAAGTTTATCTATCCTATTACAAACCCATCAGGGTTGAATTATTATCAAACTGACCAAGTGTTTATTACACAATAGATTTTCCTTTCTGTTGTGCAGAATCTAAACCGGCTCCAGAATCAGGGTCTTGTGCTCCCGGGTGATCGTCATCATCACCTTGGATATTTTCTGCTTCTTCAAGTTCAGCTATGGAGACATATTTCCACTCCGGCAGAGCCAAAGCAGATTCTTCAAGTTTGAAATCTCCTTCTGAGAGGAAGATTTGAGACTCTGCAAAATTGGTAATCACAAAAAAATACGGGTTATAGACAGTTTAAGTTATCATGTCACAATAAACTGAGGAAATTTCGGGTTCCACAGAAACACAACCTGCGCGTTGGAGGCTACGATGATTTTTTAGCCTACTCAAGAATTGGAATATTCGTTAAGTTCCGAGTAGCTACAGACTCGCAACAAGGCACTTGGGGGCTACACTATTTCAGATTTAAGAAAGTTTTAGTTAAATACAATTAAGTCCCGAGTAGCTGTAGGCTAGCAAACCCGACACTTGGGGGCTACATCATTTCAGTTTAAATAAATTTACTGGTGCAAAATCAAGACAAGTCCCGGTCCACAATTAATTTATAAACCGACACTTGGGGGCTACGGTTCAAATTCAAAGGTATAACAAGGAAATCTTCAAGTTTATTCTACAATATAAACTGGAAGATTGAGGGCTATAGGTTATGTCTATCAATGTTACCTCATATCTCTTCTTCATAAAATCAATGATTCCATCCGCACGACGCCGATTTTCATAAAGCTCTTGAACCAGAGTATCAAAATTCTGGACTTCAATATTTAGGTTGGAAGAAATTGTTTTTGACTCTAGAGCTGGTTTCAAATCCTCTGTAACCTTGGATAGCATAGTCGAGGTCCCATCAGTTCTTACATTCTGAGAGCCGGTAATCTCCACATTCGGGTCTGATACATTCATGTCTTCAACCGAAGGATCATTATCCGGCATGTTATCAGCCGGATTCACCTCTTGGTCAGTGGCCTGTGCAGGATCATCGATAAGACCCGGTGAGTGAAAAAACGATTCATCTTGTGTTTATTCAGAAGCTTTTTCCTCCAAGTTTGCAATGGGAGCAGCAACTGAAATTGGAGTAACCTTTAGTATAGCTTGGGCCCTGCAACAAGAGAAAAGTTATAAACCGGATCGACAAGAATTGGGTATAACTATGAACTAAAGACTGAAGAGCTATCTTACCCAGAGTTAATGGAAAATTCATTGGCCCCGCTGTAGTGGGATGAACGAGAGTTGGAAGAATCTGTATGAAAAATATGACTCAACTCAGGTCGGATCTTCCCTGCTAAGGGATGTGAAGACGTAGGCGAAACTCGAGCCTTGGAAACCCGACGGGAAGGAGTTTTCTCAGGCAAACCTGCTTGTAAATCACTTTACCCGAAGCTCCGGGTCCTCCTTCTTTTCTGGTATCTTCATCATCGTGCGTTTTCTCCATATGTGAGGACGAGTTCAAGGGATTTTTTGGACAGTCTAGAAATAGGCACCTTTGCAACAGCTTACTGGCTTCTCTTGTTGGTCACAGGAGAATCTTTCTCAACCACCACGTTTGAGGCAGTAATAGGAGTGGTGGGGTTGAGATAAGGAATACTCTGATCCGGCGCTTCTTGAGTCGCACCCCATTGACCTAAACCGGCACCCTCCTGCTCAACCGGTTCATCCTGCGAGTAAGTAGCGTCAACTAATTGATTATGCAAGTGAACAAGGGAGTCAAATTCAGAAACCTAAATTGATGTCTACGCACGCTTCTATTCTTGTAGACAGTGTTGGGCCTCCAAGTGCATAGGTTTGTAGAACAACAGCAAGTTTCCCTTAAGTGGATCACCCAAGGTTTATCGAACTCAGGGAGGTAAAGGTCAAAGATATCCCTCTCAAGCAACCCTGCAATCAAGATACAAGAAGTCTCTTGTGTCCCCAACACACCCAATATACTTGTCAGGTATATAGGTGCACTAGTTCGGCGAAGAAAGAGTAAATTACAAGTAGTATGGATGATTATAAGTGATAATAACAATCCGAAATAAATATGGCAGCAAGCAAACATGTAGCAGAACAGGCGGAAAACGGTGTTTCAATGCTTGGAAATAAGGCCTAGGGCTCCTACTTTCACTAGAGGACACTCTCAAGAATGCTCACATAATTGAATGCGTAAATATCATGTCTTCACTATGCTACTCCGAACCACTCTCCGGTCGAATAACGAACACTAATCATTGCGTAGGGCTTTAACAACACTCCTCCAGTCTATATTCCCTCTCTAGGGCACCCCAATGTCACTACGAGCGCCATAAATTAGTAAACAAACGCCATAATTTCATAGGTTCACCTTCCAACACAAGATATAAATATCATGCTAAACCACACGGAGCACACACTGTCACCTTTGCCCCGTGATCAAAGTGTTTACGGAGACAACAAGACCACTTGAGTAGCAAAACAGATGAAGATCAATCTACATATTCAACTAGATTAAAAATTTCATGATCACATAAAGATCACACCATGGGAGAGAGAGATGAACCACATAGCTACCGGTATAGCCCTTAGCCCCAGGGGAGAACTACTCCCTCCTCATCATAGGAGACAGCAACGGCGATGGAGATGGCGGTGGAGTCGATGGAGATGACTCCCGGGGGCACTTCCCCGTCCCGGCAGGGTGCCAGAACAGAGATCCGTCCCCCCCGAAACTTGTCGACGGCGGCGGCGGCGGAGCTACGGGTGTATTTTGCGGAAAAGGTCGATTCTTCTAAAGTTTATGCCCCGGGGAGTATATATGGGCGAAAGGGCGATGCCGGGAGGTGGCCAGGGGCCCACACCCCTAGGTGGCGCGACCAGGGGGACCCGCGCCACCCCATGGTGTGGCCACCCTGTGGCCCCCTCCGGGGCTCTTCGGGACTTCTGGATGCTTCCGAGTCTTTTAGGACTTCTGACTTTCAAATTTTCCAATTCCGAGAATATTTCCAGAACAACTTTTCCGAAACTAAAAATAGCAGAAACAGGGAACTGGCTCTGTGGCATCTTGTTAATAGGTTAGTCCCGGAAAATATAAGAAAACGTAGGAAAACATACGGAAAACATGTAGCAATTGGCATAATATCAACATGGAACATCGGAAATTATAGATACGTTTGAGACGTATCAAGCATCCTCAACCTTAGCTCCTACTCGTCCTCGAGTAGGTAAACGATAAAGCAAAATAATTTCTGAGGTGACATGCTACCACACAAACTTGATCATAATATGTAAAGTAGAGCATGTAAACTAGGATCAAATGAACTAAAGATGTGATCTATATTTGATATCAACAAGTAATGCATAAACAAATAAGAAGAAAGAAGCAATACTTTTAATGAATCAATACTAAAAGACTATCAGTCGTGCAAAGTTTATTAGAGATGATTTAAGCTTTCAACAACAACAATATCATGCACGTTAAACGATCTTCACAACCCCTGTTAGGATCAAGTCAAGCTTTCCACACGATGCAATGCTTGAATCTTAAACTATTTGCGCACTAAAAACAAGCAAGTGTTCTGCGTTGGTCCCTGGCACTGGGATGTTATGGCAAAGAGAACATTATGAGGGGGTTTGAAAGGTCAATGGAAGAAAGGCTCACAAAGCTGAAAGTGGTCATTAGACAAGAGAAAGTCTTACAACCGAAGCTATGCAAGGAGTAGGGATTGACACACAACGGATGCACACAGAGCTATAAGTGTATGAAAGCTCTCCAATGGAACTAGTGGGGGTGCATCCAACTTGCTTGCTCACGAAGACCTAGATCTCATTTGAGGAGGCTCATCATTGGAATATGCAAGCCAAGTTCTATAATGTAAAGTTCCCCACATAGTTATGAATGAATGATAATATGAAAAATCTCTCCAAACTGAAGTATTGGTGCTAAACATGAAGCACAAGTGTGGTATAAAGGATAGTGATGCGCCCCCTCTCTCTTTATTCTCTCTTTGGCCCTTTTTTTGGGGGGATTTTTCATTTTCTTTATATATCCTCACCGGTAGGGGAAACATCCTATATTACAATGAATCATCACACTTATAGTACTCATAACTCATAAAGAAATATCTCTGATGTCTCTAACTGTATGCTCCTGCCAGTGTAGCAGTATGCATAAATAACCATAAAGCTCATCATCAAGTAACATAATGGAGGTGGATGTTGTGCATCAATATATATCGGAATGGCTATGGAAATGCCATGATAGGTAGGTATGGTGGTTGTTTTGAGGAAGAATATATGGGCTTATGTGTAGGAGAAAAAAGTCCTCCCACGGGATTTGGATGCACTGGCGAAGTTTGCATCAACTCTCAATGTGAGAAAGGGCAATGCACAGTACCGAAGAGGCTGGAAAATATGGATGGTGGAAATGCCAGGAACCACAACATAGACTCACGAGTTAAAAGATTACAACAAGAAAATCATCTTACAAGGCACAATGCAAATCACTCCAAGAGGATCCGTGGCAGTGACAAGTCACTGTTAGCTACCCTGACCGTAGCGCGTAACAAAAGGCCGATCAGAATTGTATCACTCGTAGCAATCATATACCATTCTTTCTATCAGCTGGTAATTTAAGTGTGGCACAGTTTCAAGTTTCTTAGACCAAACATTAAAAGTTTATACTTACTAGTCCTTCCCGTTTATCCATTAAGCAAATTAATATGTCAAAACAACATCAATGATTCAAGTGAAGCAGTTTAGTGATCTACAAGACCATGCGAATTTTTCCACTATACCAACTACCACATAAGCATTTCTATTCTCAACCAAGCACATATATATGACAACAAAACCTCTCTCTAAACATATAGCAACGAAATCTAGAGAGTACTCACATAAAACTACTAAAACTAACAACTCTGAATAAGATATGCATGAAAACAAAGGCTAAACGCAATACTAGCAAAAAGTGAACGCTCACAGAACAATAAGAATGAAAACTAGAGTGTTCTAAGCAATGAAAAAGGAGCGTGTCTCTCTCCCACACAAGTATGATAAGATCCAACCATTTATTATAGAGAATAAAACCAAACAAACTGAAAACAAAAATAAAAGACGCTCCAAGTAAAGCACATAAGATGCGACCAAATAAAAATATAGTTTCACTAGAAGTGACGTGATAATTTGTCGATGAAGAAGGGGATGCCTTGGGCATCCCCAAGCTTAGATGCTTGAGTCTTCTTGGAATTTGCGTGGATGTACCACCGGGGCATCCCCAAGCTTAGGCTTTTCACTCTTCTTGATCACATCATATCATCCTATTCTCTTGACCCTTGAAAACTTCCTTCACATCAAAATTCTCAGAATCTTCACTTAGCAACGTTAGTGCAATTGAAATAATAAATTCACATGGTTCAGTTTCAACACAAGTATAACACTAAAAAACACATTAGTTACTTTCATAACTTCTTGTAAAACTCTTTTATCAAAAGAACACCAAAAGAAAGAGATTAAGATGCAAATGCGATAAATGGCAGAAATCTGTTAAAAACAGAACATCATGTAAAGATCGATTTTTTTAAAAAAAATCGTCTGTTGCTCAAATCAAAAAGTGGTCTTCTAAGAAAATTTGCGAATATAACTCAGTATTAAGCACAAAAAATTTCAGGTCATTTTGATTTTTCTGTGATTTTTAACGGAATTAACAGTGGACACCAGAAATTTGTTTCCTGCGCAGAAATCCGAAATATAAGCTCAGCTTTCCACTAGAGGCTTTACTTGGATCAACAAAAACTCAAAAGAAAAGATACAGCGGGGTTGCTAAGGAAATAGAACACACCCAGGTGAAAAGCACATCAAAGAAAACAAAGGAAAACTGAAAGAAAACAGAGAAATAAAATGGGTTATCTCCCGGTAGCGCTTTTCTTTAACGCCTTTCAGCTAGGCATAAAAAGGGAAACTCAAGTATTTTCAAGTGAAGAAGAATCAACATCATATTTTGCTCTAATAATAGAGTCAAAAGGTAGCTTCATCTTCTTTCTAGGAAAGTGTTCCAAAACTTTCTTGAGGGGAAGTTGATATTTAATACTCCCTTCTTTCATGTCAATAATAGCACCAACAGTTCTAAGAAAAGGTCTTCCCAAAACAATAGGACAAGAAGCATTGCATTCAATGTTCATAACAACAATATCTATAGGGGAAAGGTTGTTATTAACCATAATGAGAACATCATCAATTCTACCAAGAGGTTTCTTCTTAGCATTATCAGCAAGATGAACATCCAAATAACAGTGTTCCAACGGTGGTAAATCAAGCATATTATAAAGCTTTTGAGGCATAACAGAGATACTAGCACCAAGATCACACAAAGCATTGCAATAAAAATCATTTACTTTTATCTTAATAATAGGCTCCCAACCATCATCTAATTTTCTAGGGATATATGTCTCAAGTTTCAACTTTTCTTCCCTAACTTTCATGAGAGCATTGGTAATATGTTTAGTAAAGGCCATATTCATGGCACTATCATTGGGACTTCTAGCGAGATTTTGTAGAAACATAATAACTTAAGAGATATTGCAATCATCAAAATAAATAGTACTATCATCAAAAGTAATGGAACTATTATCTCCCATATCTCTAAAAATTTCAGCAATTTTATCAGAAGCAATTTCAGCAGTTTCAGGCAATTTAGCACGTTTCACCAAAGGAGTAGGGACTTTATTAACACCAACTACTTTACCATTGATAGTAGGAGGTTTACTAGCACTTAATGCTTCAGTTTTACTAGTGGTTATGATAGTATATACTCTAGCAATATTATTCTTTTTAGCCAATTCATCTTCTCTTTCCCACCTAGCACGTAATTCAGCTATCAATCTAACATTATCATCAATTCGAACTTGGATGGAATTGGTTTCAGCAAAAGATTATCTTCAATGGTTTCAGTTTTAGCAGCCATTTTATTTATCAAAGAAAATTGTGCCTCTGACAGGGCCGAAATACTACTCTCAGCACTAGAAATTTTTCCTTGCAGACCAGGGATTTCTCTATTCAAGCTTCCAATTTTTTGGCTAATAGTTCTCAACATAGCAGATTGTTCTTCCATAGTTTTAGCAAAAAACTTATTTTGTTCATATTTCATTTGCATAAAGTTCTTAGTTGTTTTTTCAACTTCTACAATCCTTTCCTCACTAGGCATAACAGATCTACCATAAGAATAACCACTACCACTATTAGGAGGATAGGGCTTATAATTGTTTCCACCAAAATTATTTCTATAAGCATTGTTGTTAAAATTACTACATGCTCTTCTTGAGAAACCAAAGAGGCTAAAGGAATATTATTTGGATCAACTTGAGCTTTATCATTAACAAGCATAGACATAATAGCATCAAGCCTTTCACTTAAAGAGGAGGTTTCCTCAACAGAATTTACCTTCTTACCTTGTGGAGCTCTCTCAGTGTGCCACTCTGAATAATTTATCATCATATCATCAAGATGAAGGGTACCTTGCATAGAAAACAAAAAATTTCCTACGCGCGATAAACCCGAATGGCCAAGATCTAATCTATGAGATGAAAGGCAACGGGGAGAAAGAGAGTCTTGAGATAACATACCCTCGAAGACTCAAAGTGGTACGAGATAAAATATCGTTGTTGGCGTTGTCGTACTCACGCCGATCCCGAGCGAGAAGAAGTGCACCGCAAGCGGTGCCTCCGTAATCGGTCACACGTTCAGCTTGATGAAGACCATGGAATGGAGCAGCGGGTGGAGGGAAAAGGAAGTGGGCAAGTGTGTGTGGAGAAGAGGGATCTCTCACCCTCCTTTTATAGGGGAGGGTGAGGCACCCCAAGGGGGGGTGCGGCCAGCCATGGGTTCCCCCACCTCTTCCCCTCTTCATGTGAGTGGAAGCCCCACTCACACCCATGCTCCCTTAATTTTCCACTTAGAAAATCCAAAGGTTTTTCTTTAATAAAAAAATAAAAAAAATAATTTCTTTATTTATATTTGTTAATTCCATTAACAAACATTTGCATGCAGCACCTCAAATCATTTGTTAATTCTATTAACAACCATTCGACGAAAAACCCCTTGAACTATTTCAATTTTCCCCGAAACAATTTTGGAGCTGCCCAAAACATTCTTCGGTATTCCGTATCCTTTCAAACACTTCATCGAACCTTAAGTGTGTCACCCTATGGTTCGTGAATAATGTAGACATGATCGAGACTCCTCTCCGATCAATAATCAACAATGGGATCAGGAGATATGTGATGACTCCTATATATTCAACGATAACTCTCGTGATCGTGTGAACCTTTCAACGTCGTAACGATTTTTGATGAAGGAATGGATATTAGACCCTGCGGGAAAGGACACCCCCATCTCCGGCCCAAGGTTAAGGCCCAAGAGGAGGAGCCCTTGGAGCGCCAAAAGGCCCATGTGAAGCCCACCCGCAATACCTTGCGGGCTAAGTTAGGAAAGCTGTAACCGACGTAGGGTTAGAGTTCGAGTCCTCTCCGGGTAGGGTTTGAGACCTGGCCACCTATATAAGGCCAGGAGAGCCACCGGTAGAGGACCAAGAAACACCGCAACACCAAAGCCTCGAGCTCGAGATCATACTCTCGACTTGAGCCACCATCATTGTAACCGATCTACTCGATTAATACAGATCGACAGAGGCAGGAGTAAGGGTTTTACCTCTACGAGGGCCCCGAACCTGGGTAAATCTTGCCCCCTGTTTAGCCGACGATCACCACCAGCGCTCATGGGTTCTCCTATTCGAAACCCTATGGGTTCACATGAGGGAATTGCTGAACGACAGATTCGACAATTGGCGCCATCTGTGGGAACGGCGGGCGCTGGATCACCGGCATCTTCGGCTTCATCGACAACCAACTCCCGTTGGAAACCCTCGACTACGGCTCCGAACAATCCTATACGGATCGGATCTATCGTGGTCACCCCTCACTCGCCGGAATCGCGCCCGGTATTCGACGATCTGGAGAGGAGCGTCACCCTGACGTTCGGGAGCCTGAAGTTCGTGACCAATAGGGATGGAATCCTCCACTTCCCGGAAGAATCAGGATCTGAATCAGGAGCCGTCGACTCGCGCCTTCATCTGGAGAAAAGCGGCGAGTCCGTCCGCTTCAATACAAACGACTACCATACCCTCTCGACAGAGGAACCTTCTCGACTCCAAAGAGCTTTCCGATCTACGCCTAGGACACACGGGC
Organism: Alopecurus myosuroides; assembly: GCA_028641055.1. NCBI lineage: Eukaryota > Viridiplantae > Streptophyta > Magnoliopsida > Poales > Poaceae > Alopecurus > Alopecurus myosuroides. Next base: position 709,832,197 of record CM054057.1, on the reverse strand, counting down.
CACAACTGGCTCAAGTCTGCATGGCAGGATCGGAGCAACCCCCGGAGATAGAACATAGCGCAGCAGAACGTGCCATAATCGGCGTCTCGCGGGAAGCTTGGGATCGAGCCAAGGAGGCTATGCGAACGAGCAAGCCACCCGCAGCGGAAGCACCACACGAAGATATGGTCGCTTACCACTATCATCTGGTGAGAGCAACCGCAACTATCAAGGATACTCGGATAGATCTGGCCCGTCGAAGAAGAGCCGCGGATGAATCAAGTCAACGACGAGCTAAGCTGTCCCTAGCACCCTCGGTCGGTACTCGACCCGCGAGGAAGGGATACGCGACAACATCCAGGGATATCGAGTCCTTGGGCGGGACTAGCAGGTCGGTCACGCCCTCCCTCATGCGAGTTGATGATGACGGGAACGTCTACCCGCAAACTCCTGCCGCCGCGGTCCTGGCCGCAGCAACTTACATGCAGATGAACCAGCCGACAGAAAGCGACCCTCGGGCGGAGCAGTATAAACAAGTGCGCAAGGGGCTAGGACTGGCAGCCGCAAGGCTCGCCTCCTATGACCGCAAGAAGGCCGCGGAGCAACTGGAGAAGGAGAAGGAGAAAGAAAAGGAGGCGTCCCACAAGCGTAGGAGCACTTCGCCAAGAAGAGACAAGTCACCGCGCCGTGGTCGAGGAAAAGAAGCTCGACGCCGCGGCGACAGTCGAAGCAGCAGCGAGGACATCCCAAGAGACAAAAGCTCGCGACATCACAGCAGCCGCTCGCGAAAACAAAGCAAGGAGCCTAGGAGGGATACTGACCGCGACCAGCCAGCATACGACGCACGATCAGACCTCGCACAAAATAAAGTGGACAAGGCAAGAGCAGCGCGATATCGCGAACACTCTTCGTCCGGCTCTTCGGATGACGAAACCTGCGGTGCACTTTGCTTCGCCCGCAGGCCGCAGCATCCGAAAAGCACCCCTACCCAAAAGACTCAAGCTCAGCACGGAAGTAACGAAGTACGACGGCTCACTCGAGCCCTCTTCATGGCTAAACGATTACCTCACGGCAGTAAAATGCCAACGTGGGAACAAGAACACGGCTATGCAATACCTCAATCTACATCTCGTTGGCGCGGCCCGTAGCTGGTTGGAAGCGAGGCCAAGGTCCTGTTACGCATCGTGGGATGACCTGCACCGTGACTTCTGCAAAAACTTCCAATCGACCTACAAGAGACCAGCCACCATTGAAGAACTGCGAGCATGCAAGCAGAAAAGCGGCGAGTCCACCCGCGAGTATATCCAGCGATGGACCACACTCAGGAACACTGCAGGGAACATCTCGGAAGAAGTAGCGGTTGAAGCCTTCGCAAAGGGCGCCCGACGAACTGCTTTCAGAGAGGAGCTAGGCAGAGCCGCACCCAAAACTATTGGGGAGCTGCTGTACATAGCTGACAAATGGGCTAACGGAGAAGACGCAGTACGCAATGAGAGAGCATCATCACCCGCACCCGAGGAAGATCGCCATGGCCGAAGAAAGAGAAGGAAATGCTACGATCACGAGGATCGAGAGGAAATGGTAGCAGCGGAATTCACGCGAAGTCGCGATACCGGACGACGTGGAAGTCGCGAATGGAAACCAAAGGTTGAAGAAAAAAGTCCCGAGGAGGACCTTGATGCTTACTGCTCGCTACATCTGTTTACAGATAAGCGTACGGGCAAAACCCAGGCAACGCACCTCCTCAAGGATTGTCGGAAGTTCCATGATATTCATGAGGCTTTCTCGAAGAAAAGAAGATTAGCAGCTACTCCAAATTACCCGCCACTTCCAGGAGGAGGCCACCAAGGATTCCAGCCGCCACAACCCCTACCTCCACCAGCAAATCCAAACATGGCGTTAGCTGCACTGCCAGCGCCACCTGCACAAAACTCCGGAGCCAATGCGTACCCGAATCCGGCAGGACAACTAGCAATGATCCAGAAGGTATGTCCATCCCGCAGAGCTCAAAAGACTAACACGAGGCAGTTATGCATGGCTGTGCAGACTCCGCCAACAAAGCCCGAATATCTGAAGATGGCGGATCAACCGATCACGTTCTCAATGAAAGACCACCCACCACGAGTCTATCGACCAGGACACGCCGCCCTCGTAATCCAAGCACAGATTGGCAACTACGATTTGGCCCGCGTATTCATGGACGGGGGCAGTGGCATCAATATTATCTACGCGGACACACTCCGTCGGATGAACAAGAACCTGGATGGCCTTGCGGAATCAGAAACATCCTTCCACGGGACAGTTCCGGGAAAGGCAATCCGACCACTCGGAACAATTAACCTAGAAGTTGTGTTGGGAAATCAAAGCAACTACAGAAGAGAATTCCTTGACTTCGAAGTCGTCGACTGGCCCTCACAGTACCACGCCATCCTTGGTCGAACATCGTTCGCCAGATTCATGGCAGTACCACACTACGCGTACCTGAAGCTCAAGTTACCTAGAGAATACGGCGTTATCACCATCGACGGAGATTTTCAGAAATCCAACAAATGTGACATTGAGTTCAACGAGATCGCAAAATCTTTCGGGATGCAAGAAGAATTGCAAGAGCTGGCAAAAACCACGGATCACTCTGCGATGCCCCTCACGAAGAAAAACGCGCCTGAATTGGAGTTCAGCGCCAACAGTGACACCCGAAAACATCAGGTGCACCCGACAGATTCTGCGAAGACAGCGATGGTCTCAACTACCCTCTCGCAAGCATAGGAAAGCGCGCTCGTCGAATTCCTCCGTGAGTACTGGGAAATTTTTGCCTGGCAGCCCTCAGATATGCCAGGAATATCCAGGGAGTTCGCCGAGCACTCACTCGAAGTCTTCAAGGATGCAAAACCCATCAAGCAGACCACTCGACGGTTCTCAGAACCCAAACAGAAGGCGCTTGGAGAAGAAGTAAACAGATTGCTAGCCGCAAAATTCATCAGGGAGATCAAGATATCTACCTCGTTAGCAAACCCGGTGATGGTCCCCAAAAAGAACACTGACATCCTTCGAGTGTGCATTGACTACACGTCATTGAATAAGCACTGCCCCAAGGATAAATTTCCCCTCCCGCGAATCGACCAGATCGTGGACTCTACGGCAGGCTGTCAGCGCCTCTCCTTCCTAGACGCCTATTCGGGATACAATCAGATCCGGATGAAGCAGGAAGACGAAGAAAAGACAGCATTCATCACACCACACGGTGTATACTGCTACACGAAAATGCCCTTCAGGCTTAAGAACGCGGACGCAACATATCAGCGCTGCATGCAAAAATGCCTCGCCAAGCTCATTGGCAAGAACGTACAAGTATACGTTGACGACATCGTCATCAAGACTCGAGTAGAGAACACACTCCTCGAAGACATCAGAGAGACATTCGATGCTCTCAACGCATACAGGATCAAGCTCAATCCAACAAAATGTGTTTTCGGCGTCCCAGCAGGAAAACTTCTTGGGTACCTGGTATCCGCCAGAGGCATTGAAGCCAACCCAGAGAAAATACAAGCAATCTTGACAATGAAGGAGCCAACCAATCTGCGCGGAGTCCAGCAGCTCGCAGGGCGACTAGCTGCCTTGAGCAGGTTTATCGCGCGATTGGGAGAGCAAGCATTGCCTTTCTACAAGCTGTTGAAAAAGACGGATAAATTCGAGTGGACCCCAAAAGCTAAACAAGCATTTGCAGACTTGAAACGATCGTTGCAAAGCAGACGCGTCCTTGCAACACCACAAGAGAGGGAGCCACTTTACCTATACCTAGCCGCAACAAACCAGGTCATCAGCACCGCAATCGTAGTCGAACGACCTGAGGAGGGCAAGGCATATGGAGTCCAACGACCGATTTATTACACAAGTGAAGTGCTCTCAACATGCAAGCAACGATATCCTCACTACCAGAAGCTCGCATATGGAGTTGTTCTTACAGCTCGAAAACTCAAGCACTACTTTCAGGAACACGCCATCACAGTGGTTAATGATGCATCACTCGGTACAATCATGAACAACCCTATGGCATCCGGAAGAATAGCAAAATGGAGCATCGAGTTGGGCGCTTGGGACATCACCTATGCAGGACGTAGTGCAGTAAAATCCCAAGTACTCGTGGAATTCTTAAGCGAGTGGACAGAGCTACAAACACCCGGGCCGCCTGAATACACGAGCAGCTGGATAATGTACTTCGACGGGTCCAAAAGAAACGAAGGAGCAGGAGCCGGCATCGTCCTAATATCGCCTAGAGGAGACAAGCTGCAATATGTCCTACGATTGGATTTTCCACCCGACGATCCGGCATCGAACAATGACGCAGAATATGAGGCCCTGTTGCATGGGATGAAGATGGCAGTCGCGTGTGGAGCCACCCGACTGATGATCTATGGTGACTCCAACCTCATCGTGCAACAGACAATGAAGGAGTGCGACGCTATCGCCGAAAACATGGTCGCCTACCGTGACATGTACAACCTACTCGAGGGCAGTTTCAAAGGATGCGAGATAAAGCACATTGCGAGATCCAGTAATGAAGAAACAGACAGGCTGGCCAACATGGGTTCCACAAATACACCCATACCGCCAGGGATATATTTCGAGCGAATAACTAAGCGATCAGTCAAAGTCAAGAAAGCTGTCGGCACACCCGCAGCACAGGAAACAGAGGTTAGCCCGCAAGTTGCCATTATCGAGCTTATTCATAATATCTCGCGACAAGTTTTCCTGGTCGAGCCAGTTTGGACACAAAAGTACCTCGACTACTTGTCTGCCAAACAGCTCCCAGCAAATCTTCGCGAGGCTCGACAGATAATCAGACGCAGTAAATCTTTTCGGGTGATCAATGGAGAGTTATACAAGCAAAGCATCTCGGGTATACTCCAGCGATGTATAGCACCCGAAGATGGCAAGGAATTACTACAAGACATCCACCAAGGGGACTGTGGACATCACGCGAGCTGGAAAACAATCATGGGAAAAGCTTTCCGAGCGGGATTCTACTGGCTTACAGCAGCCATAGACGCAAAGGAGCTAGTCGAACGGTGCAACGCTTGCCAGCGATTCGCACCAAAACCACACGCACCCGCTACGGAACTGCATATGATACCCATCGCCTGGCCCTTTGCACAATGGGGGCTGGACATGGTAGGACCGCTACGCAAGTCCACGCCAGGTGGATACACACACTTGCTGGTCGCAGTCGACAAATTTACCAAATGGATCGAAGCCATGCCAGTAACCTCGGCTAGCGCTCAATGCGCCGTCAGATTCCTCGACTCCATTGTATGCAGATTTGGAGTGCCACACGACATCATTACGGACAATGGTACTAATTTCACAGCCAAGGAAACACAACAATTCTGCGAAGAAAAGGGCATCAACTTCAAATTCGCCTCAGTTTCTCATCCGCAAATGAAAGGACAAGTCGAAAGATCCAACGGCTTAGTTTCAGCTGGCATAAAGAAGCGTCTACTCGATCGTCTACACCCAGCAGCAGGACATTGGGCAGAAGAGCTACCTTCAGTACTATGGAGCCTCCGCACAACTCCAAACCGATCTATAAACTACACGCCATTTTTCATGGTATACGGGGTAGAAGCAGTCCTTCCCGAGGACGTCAGATTCAGCGCCCCACGAGTTGTCGCCTACAACGAAGAAATCTCCAACAGGGCACTCGCGGAAGATATGGACGCACTAGATGAAATGCGCGATATTGCACTCGCAAGATCCGCACTATATCAACAATCACTGCGAAACTATCACAGTCGCCGCATACGCCATAGAGCTTTCGTAGTAGGAGATCTGGTGTTACGGCTCAAGCAGAAGGAAGGACACAAGCTCGAGCCACCATGGGAAGGACCCTTCATAATACACAAAGTTATCCCAGGCGGAGCTTATTGACTGAAGAACCCGGCGAATGGAGGCATCTATTCCAATCCTTGGAATATCGCACATCTCCGCAAATTTTATCCCTAGATCTATTTTTCTCGCAGCAATAAGGCTATATTAGCCACTCTTGTAGCTCGAATACATGACTTCTCAGTCATTGCAATAAAATACATGGTTTCTCAACCATAGATACCCGAAGATTATTCATCCTTACATGTTAAAAGTTACAGGTATACACCCCAGAAATACACGGGGGCTACGCCTAAATTCAGCATCACAGGAAAATTTATATATACAAGGTTACACACCTTACAACAGTTTTACAAATTACACAACGAAACAGGATATGTACATCCTACACTTATACATGGCGATGAGTATTCTCAGCCGCCAAAACCCGATCTACCTCATCTGAGGTCAATTGAATGATTTCCTCTGCCGCAGGTCGAACAGCCCTATAATGAGGAGACATATCGTCGATTGGACCATCAGGAAGTCTAGCTATGGAATTCAAGTTCACCTCAGGATGCCATAACCGGACGAAAGAGAGAGCAGCCACCGAGCCGCAAGTCATCTGATTGCGAACACACTCGCGAATCTCTCCTTCTCGACCGAACACCCTGAGAAGATGGCTCCAATCTTCTGGACCCTTTGCGGATAAAAAGCAGCGTTCATTGCAATCAAAACCTCGTGAAAGGAACTCACGAGTATTTTCGCCTGGATGATTCGGAACTTCAAGGTGGCAAGCACAAAACCTCGACTACGATCAGACCAAAAATTATTCGCATGAGGCCTTGAGCTACCAGCTTCTTGAAAGATGCGGTTCTCCACCCATTGTTTCTCATTCCTATCATCTGGACGAACAACTGAAAAGCAAGGATACACGATCAAAAGAGAGCACAAGATAAGAAAGACTTGGGGGCTGAACCACTTACAGAGCAAATCATTGGCAACAGACGCCAATTCATCCATCACAAACTGCTCACGTTCAGTCGCCAGCTTTTGTTTGGATTTAGCCACATCGGCTACCCCACGCAACGCCTTTAGCTTGCGCTCACCATCAGCTACACGATCACGGAGACCTGCCAAGGTCCCAACAGCGGCAACAAGAGGATCGGCTGGAGCAGCAGGTCCACCCGAAGGCTCTGCAGCCGCAACGGTCACCTGAAAAATACAAGGAAGATTAAGGAATAAGATGCCCTACTCGAGATATATTAACCACTTATTTGACAGGTGCTCGGGGGATACTCCCATCGGGAGCAAACATACAATTGCAGAAAGCATTTCAGAAGAACATTTCGATTAAAACAACAAAAGTATGGGAGCACACCCCAAGGTTCATTACAATCGAAGCAACAAACTACAGAAAAAATATACTAAGGAGCTACAGTAGTGCTGCCACTCGCGGCGGTGGTCGATCCCTTAGCACGAGCAAACAGCTCGGACAACTTCCGAGCAAGGACTCTGGATGGCTCGGCAAAACGACGAAGCCCTACCTTTTTCCCCGTGGAAGGATCGACAGGAAGCTCCGAGTAGGCCTCCTCCAAGCCTGTAACTCCATGCGCCAGCGCGAACTGAATGGCGGTCTTCGCCCTAGATTCGGATTGAGCAACCGCGTAAGCTTCAAGGAGATTGCCCTCCGAGAAAATGTTCAACAGATCGCTCAACGCGGGTGGAGAAACAGCATTGACGAGAAGGCGGCCGTGCAACTGCGTCAGCACTCGAATGGCGTCGCCAATCAAGGTGCAAATCCCTGCAGCATGCCTCCTAAGCTGAGCGCAAGAATCTTTCAATGCCTCCACTCGAGGGACCCCAGCAAGCTCCAGGGGGACACCCAGAAGACCTATGAAAAGAAATCGTTAGAGTCCAAAGGATTCACCAAAACAAAAAGCAGATCGAAGAAAAATATAACTTACTCGCGAAGCGCTCGGCAAGGGGGCGAAGGAAATTGACGAGATCAGCGTCCGCCTTGGTGCCAGCGTCCTCCAAGATCTTCAGAGCATCCTGGGCAGCCGCAAGTTTTCCCTCGTAATCAGCCGACAGCATGCGGGAAGACTCGAGCTCCTGTCGGACAGTCGCCAACTCTGCTTCTTGAGCTATTACCCGAGAGGAGGCACTATCCTTCTCGGTCTTCAAAAACTCAAGTTGAGCTGCGCAGCAACGTTCATCAGAGCCGAAGAATTGGTAGAAAAAGGAAAACAGGAAAAGATGGTAAACTTACTTCGAAGAAGCTCGTTCTCGGTGGCGAGTCGATTACGGTCCGCTCGAAGAAGCCCGCATTCCGACTCCGCGAGCACAACACGGCGACCAATCGCCGCAAGAGAGTCAATAAGCGACTGCAAGGAACATGAAAATGGAAGAATTAGAAAAGTCAAATTTGAGCCTATGCTCGATTATAAACATTCGAGTATAGCCTCGGGGGCTACTCCCATCGGGAGCACTGCTGTGCACCCGATAAAAAGAAGAAGAAGGAAGAGATTATCTTTGAGCCTGTAGCCGATCACATGTGATCGACTACAGCCTCGGGGGCTACTCCCGTCGGGAGCACTGACGTGCACCCGATAACAAATCCAAAGACGACAAAGCATTAAAAAGCAGGCAGTGAAGTTTACCTGGCCTTGAGCGAGTGAGAGGGGATCAGCCGAGCTGCCCGACACCTCCTTTGAAGCCTTTGGAGTCGCCGTATTGGGGGCTACATTCGGCGAATTTTGGATGGTGCCGGCGGTAGGAGTCTCGCCTGCAGCTCCCGCTTTGTTCCTCCTTTCGGGAGGAAGGGAAGAGGCGTACCTGCGGGGGCTGATAGCTTGCAGGCTGCAATGAAGACAAAGCGTCAACAAGACGCCGAAGGGAAACGTTCGATTAAAGAACATGAAAAGAAACTTACTCATCTTCGTCGTCCTCCTCGTCCAGCATATCCGCATTCCAGGCGGTTTGGATAGCTGGGAATGAAGAAGAAGGAGCGCACGCGCGCAGTGGGGTAGTGTTGATAGGCTCCTTCCCGGGTGATTCCTCCAAGGAGTTATCCTTGGAAGTAGCCTCGTCACCCTCCACTCGACGGCGTTTGCGATAAAGGAGGCCGCCATCCGAGTCTCCTGCGTCATCCGAAGAATCTTGTTCGGAACTTGAAGAAGCGTTGGCAACACTGGTATCGGCTGGGCCGTCCAGGTTACCCGCCAATAACCCCGAGGCTTCCTCCCCGGACACTGGAGGGTAGCAGGTGGCCATGGATAAGCTCTACAGAAGAAGACAGAAGAAAAGCGAAGAAAAATTCAGTCGACCAAAATTCAAAACAAAGAAAATCTTAAGAGAAAAGAAAGGCAAACTCACTTCGGATGGCGGAGGCCTCGACGCATCAAAGGATGCGACTGTGCAGTCGGGGAATTTTTCTCCCATCTTCAAGCTGGTAATGGCCGCAATCTTTTTCCCGAACTCGACGTTCGAGAGCTCTTCACGGCTCACTCGACTGGGATCCTCAGCGCCCTGGTATTCCCACATCGTGGAGGGTCTGTGCTGCAGGGGCTGAATTCTGCGCTTGAGAAAGATGCTCGCCAAGTGCATCCCGTTTAACACACTCCAGCTTGATCACGGAGAGCCGCCACCCTTGCGAGTAAACGGCGTGACGACCTGGGTTTCTTCAGCAGACAATTTGTGCGCCCAGGATTTCCGTCTCTTCAAGACAGCGAACGGGTGGAATTCCTCGATCCCACCCGAGCTGTTGTCGATGACGTAAAACCACTTTTTTCTCCATCCCTGGGCGGAGTCGAGGAAGTACATGCTGAAGTATCCATTCTCCGACTTCGCTTGAATCCCGAAGCCACCCGTGCGTAGTGGCTCGCCGGGCTCAGACTCCACCCGCGACTTCTCGCGGAAGATTCGAACCTTGAAAAGGGCCTTCCAGAGGCCCCAATGCGGGCGAATGCCCAAAAAGTATTCGTAGAATACAATGAAGCACGATATGTGCTGCACTGCATTCGGAGGAAGATCGTGGAGCTGTATGCCATAGACATACATCAATGCCACGAGGAATGGATGGAGGGGAAGAGAAAGACCACGCGACACGTGGTCCGCGAAGACCACGCGTTCGTTCGCGTGCGGGTTGGGTACCTCCTCCTTCTTGCCGAGGCGCACCCGCTTCTCGGACTCCGCGGGCAGCAGCCCCTCCCACTGCATCTCCTTGATGCTTTTCACCGTGGTGTTGGGCGAACGCCAGTCGCCCGAACGCGATGCAGGTTGGGCCGAAACTTCTCCTGACACCGAAACGGCAGCGCCGCGTTTCTTGCCTCCCGCCATCACTGCTAAGCACGAGCTTGAGGAGAGAAGGAAGACGAGCGCGAGGAAGAATATGAACTGGAAGACGAAGGCTGGGAAAGTTTCACCGCTTCACCAAGACCCATACTTATACACGGGGCTACTCGATCCTGGCCACTCAATGCGCCACGTGGCGTCCATCGCAGCCACCACGTGCGAAGACGAAACAAGGAGGCGGTGGATGCTGTTTCCTGTCACGATCTTTACGGAGGATCGTGGGCATTTACTGCGCAGTTCACGTAAAAACCGGAAACGACGTCTCATTTCCGGTCAAAAAGCTGACAAAGTGGGCCAACCTTTCTTCCCTCACTCCGTCACGTCCCATCGGGAGGATAAAAGTGCGCCATGACGTCATAGCGTGCATCATCAAGCTGAAGAATCTCTCGAATGGAAAGTTCAAACACGAAAATAACTTCGTATGGAAAAACTCCTTCGAGCATCATGACATGAAATCTCTTTCACAGGAAAAAATACCCTACACACGAAAATTCTTTCGTATGGGCGCAATATCCCAAACATGAAAACTCTTTCATATGGGCGTAAAACTCCTAACACAAAAATTCTTTCGTATAGACAAGGAACTACAAACCCAAAACTACGTGAGTAGGCAGATCCTTCCACTCATACACACGATGTTTACACATCATAAACCTGGATTGATCAGCCGACTAGGTACATCCAGATGACATATTCTTTCGAATATGAAGGTAAGACCTGAAAGATCTCTCTTGACGGCCCGGAATCGCACTCAAGCTGCGTTCTCCGGTATGATTCCGTGTCAACAACACGAAGAAAAATCCTAGCGGACGCGCCGGGTACCCCCATAGGTTAAGTTCGATTCGGTAAGACCACTACGGCCCAGTCGCAACAATCACCTCGTCGGATTCGAGTCGGAGGTCTCGAATCTGTGTAGGCCAGAACTGCTTTTGCCCTAGTCGCAATTAATTGGCCCTGGACTTTCGGGAGAGCCAAGCTACTGCGCCATATCCTTTTGCGAAAAACAGCCGTACAAACAGGCACTTTTCATTACTCGATACTCGAGTACATGACTCATCATACAGGGTACACGCCCTCTAAACAAGAAACAACCGATACTGGTTATCCAAGGTCAATGGAAGCAAAAAGGTTTGACCGTCTACTCGACTGGAAAATCCCAATCGAGCAAACGCTCGGGGGCTACTGACGAAGGAATGGATATTAGACCCTGCGGGAAAGGACACCCCATCTCCGGCCCAAGGTTAAGGCCCAAGAGGAGGAGACCTTGGAGCGCCGAAAGGCCCATGTGAAGCCCACCCGCAATACCTTGCGGGCTAAGTTAGGAAAGCTGTAACCGACGTAGGGTTAGAGTTCGAGTCCTCTCCGGGTAGGGTTTGAGACCTGGCCACCTATATAAGGCCAGGAGAGCCACCGGTAGAGGACCAAGCAACACCGCAACACCAAAGCCTCGAGCTCGAGATCATACTCTCGACTTGAGCCACCATCATTGTAACCGATCTACTCGATTAGTACAGATCGACAGAGGCAGGAGTAAGGGGTTTACCTCTACGAGGTCCCCGAACCTGGGTAAATCTTGCCCCCTGTTTAGCCGACGATCGCCACCAGCGCTCATGGGTTCTCCTATTCAAAACCCTATGGGTTCACCTGAGGGAATTGCTGAACGACAGATTCGACAATTTCCCTTTGTCTCGCGATATTTTACTTGTCCGAGATCCGATCATTGATATCAACCATACCTTGTTTGATCTCGTTACCTGACAAGTACTCTTTTCTCGTTCCCGTGATATAACATCCTTGTGATCATATCACGTGCTTGCAAGCGGTGTCGGTGTGATATCACCGAGAGGGCCCTGAGTATATCTCTCCGTCATATTGGATGGACAAATCCCACTCTTGATCCATGAGCTTCAACTAACACTTTCCGAATACCTAACGCCACCTTTATAGTCACCCTTTTACGGTGTGACGTTTGATGTCATCAAAGTATTCTTTCGGTATTAGTGATTAACATGATCTCATGGTCTATGGAACAATGTTACTCCGAATGTAAGACATAACAACAAAACTAAATGAATTGATCGTATTGTTATACTTAGTTAGGGTCTAAGTTCATCACGTCATTCTCCTAATGACATGACCCCGTTATTAACAACATCCAATGTCTATGATCAGGAAACCTTGATCATCTGTTAATCAACGAGCTAGTTAAAAGAGAGGCTTCACTAGGAACGTTGGTTTGTTTATTAATCACACATGTATTAACGTTTTTGGTTAATACAATTCTAGTAGGAGGAATAAACATCTATCATAAACAAGGAATAACATAATAAACACTTTATTATTGCCTCTCGGGCATATTCCCTTCACAAGAAGCTTTGTTGCATTGCCCAAAGTGATGGACATAAAGGTACCTCCAGCAGCTGAATCCAATAGGTTCCTTGAGGAGAAATTATGTCCTGCATAAAAGGTTTGTATAATCATCCAAGTAGTCAGTCCATGAGTGGGACAATTCTTCACCATAGTTTTCATTCTTTCCCAAGCTTTAGCAACATGTTAATTATCAAATTGCTTAAAAATTCATTATGTCACTTCTCAGGGATATAATCTTAGCAGGAGGATAATATTTTTCAATGAAAGCATCTTTACACTTAGTCCATGAATCAATACTATTTCTAGGCAAAGATAGCAACCATGCTTTAGCTCTTCCTCTCAAAGAGAAAGGAAATAATTTCAGTTTAATAATATCTCCATCCACATCTTTATATTTTTGCATCTCACATAGTTCAACAAAATTATTAAGGTGGGCAGCAGCATCATCAGTACTAATACCAGAAAATTGTTCTTTCATCACAAGATTTAATAAAGCAGGTTTAATCTCATAGAAAGCAGCAGTAGGAGCAGGTGGAGCAGTAGGTGTGCAAATAAAATCATTGTTGTTTGTGCTAGTGAAGTCACACAACTTAGTATTCTCAGAGGAACTCATTTTAGCAGAATAAAAGCAAGCAAGTAAATAACAGCTATGAAGTAAACTATTTTTTTTGTGTTTTTGATATAGAGAAATAAAAACAAGAAAAAATAAAAACAAGACAAAAATAAAAACAAGACAATAAACAAAATAAAGAGATAGAGAGTGAGAGACTCCCCTTGCAAGAAGACTTCTTCCTCCCCGGCAACGGCGCCAGAAAAGAGCTTCATGTCTACGCACGCTTCTATTCTTGTAGACAGTGTTGGGCCTCCAAGTGCATAGGTTTGTAGAACAGCAGCAAGTTTCCCTTAAGTGGATCACCCAAGGTTTATCGAACTCAGGGAGGTTAAGGTCAAAGATATCCCTCTCAAGCAACCCTGCAATCAAGATACAAGAAGTCTCTTGTGTCCCCAACACACCCAATATACTTGTCAGGTATATAGGTGCACTAGTTCGGCAAAGAGAGAGTAAAATACAAGCAGTATGGATGATTATAAGTGATAATAATAATCTGAAATAAATATGGTAGCAAGCAAACATGTAGCAGAACAGGCGGAAAATGGTGTTTCAATGCTTGGAAATAAGGCCTAGGGCTCCTACTTTCACTAGAGGCACTCTCAACAATGCTCACAGAATTGAATGCGTAAATATCATGTCTTCACTATGCTACTCCGAACCACTCTCCGATCGAATAACGAACACTAATCATTGCGTAGGGCTTTAACAGCACTCCTCAAGTCTATATTCCCTCTCTAGGCACCCCAATGTCTCTACGAGCGCAATAAATTAGTAAACAAACGCCATAATTTCATAGGTTCACCTTCCAACACAAGATATAAATATCATGCTAAACCACACGGAGCACACACTGTCACCTTTGCCCCATGATCAAAGTGTTTACGGAGACAACAAAACCACTTGAGTAGCAAAAAAGATGAAGATCAATCTACATATTCAACTAGATTACAAAGCTCATGATCACATAAATATCACACCATGGGAGAGAGAGATGAACCACATAGCTACTGGTAGAGCCCTCAGCCCCGGGGGGGGGGGGGGACTACTCCCTCCTCATCATAGGAGACAGAAACGACGATATAGATGGTGGTGGAGTCGATGGAGATGACTTCCGGGGGCACTTTACCATCCCGGCAGGGTGCCAGAACAGAGATATGTCCCCCGAAACTTGTCGGCAGCGGCGGCGGAGCTATGGATGTATTTTGCGGAAAAGTTCGATTCTTCTAGGGTTTATGCCTCAAGGAGTATATATGGGGAAAAGGGCGATGCCGGGAGGTGGCCAGGGGGCCCACACCCCTAGGTGGCACGACCAGGGGGGACCCATGCCACCCCATGGTGTGGCCACCCTGTGGCCCCCCTCCGGGGCTCTTCAGGACTTCTGGATGCTTTCGGGACTTTTAGGACTTCTTGCTTTCGAATTTTCCAGTTTCGAGAATATTTCCATAACAAATTTTCTGAAACTAAAAACAACAGAAAACAGGGAAGTGGCTCTGTGGCTTCTTGTTAATAGGTTAGTCCCGGAAAACATAAGAAAACGTAGGAAAACATACGGAGCACATGTAGCAATTGGCATAATATCAACATGGAACATCAGAAATTATAGATACGTTTGAGACGTATCACTCATCCTCTTCGCCACTTTCCTCTTCAGATTCATCATATTCAGGAGGAGAAGTAGGCTCTTGGGTAGTAACCCAGAAAGCGTCTGAAAGCTATAAACCAAAAAAATCCCACATAATGAAAGTGACTGGTAAAAAAGATGAACTTACAGGAGGAGCCGGGTTGGAGGAGGAAAAGGCGGCAAGACCGATATCAAAGAACCTATCTTTGTTTATTCCAACCAGGTCTTTCAGTGCAGCCACCATATCAGACTTTGAAGCTGGAGAGTCAGAATATCTCATGGGGCCTGATAAACCGGTGTACTGATGAAACAGTCGGTTCCTAATGCTAAGAGGCTGGATGCGCTAGTTTACCCAAGTCTGGGTTAGGTCTAAACCGGTTAACCCGTGGACTATTAAGGAGGTTACACGTTTAAAAAGGGGCTTGATTTTGACTCGATCACCCGACTTAGAATAGGAGTTCATGGTGCTTGTATAAACAAGACGCTCAAGACGATAACCCGGAAGAGCTGGTTCATCAGAAGGAGAGGTATCTTTGCAGTAAAAGAAGGTTTTCTGCCAGAGTTTTGGATGACTAGCAAGTGGGATACCCGGATAGGCAATATCTTTTCTTCTCTGGAACGAAACGCCACCGAAGTGGATCAGCTCACCCCCCAGCTACTTCTGGGTGTTTGTTACAATAGAAGTACTCAAGGAAGAGGTCTAGGTTGGGTTCTACTTGAAGATAGTCCTCACAAAAGACAAAAAAAATGCTAACATTAAGGATAGAGTTTGGGGGAAGATCCTGAAGGTGAAGACCGTAATATTCTAAGAGCTGGTGGAAGAAACGAGACTCGGGAGGACGAAATCCACGAAGGATATGGGCCTCAAAGATTATTACCTCACCCGGCCTAGGTTTCGGCCGGATCTCGTTCCCAAGAGCACGCCAGGATATGTTCTTTGGAAGCAAACCGGAGTCTTCCATCTCGGTGAGCCGGCCCTGGGTCATTTCCGACTTGCACCAGTTGACCTGCACCACACTCGTGCTTGACTTGGCTGATGCAGAACTGGAGGCACCGCCGGTTTTCTTCTTCTTTTCGGTTCCAGTGGCCTTGGTGACCAAACTCTTCTCCTTCACCATGGCGCGACGAACGCCGGCGAAGCTCCAGCCACGGCGGCGCGAGCAAGAAAATCGATCTCTCGAGCTTTTTTTGGAGGAAGAAGATGAAGCTGGGGGCGTGGGGTGCGAATGGCTGTGGGGGAGCCCATGGGGGCTATTTATAAGCGGGAGCCCTAACCCTAGGGTTAGTCGACAATTTTGCATCAAGCCCCCCCCAGGATTAGGCTTTTTCGAGAAAGATATGGGAAGAATGGATCTAGAAAAGGAAGTTTTTTTGAAAATGCATTAAATACGCGAGAAGAATCCAGGACAAACCGAAATATTTTCGGTTCCTGAGATCTTGGAGATAAAGGTGCGAGGTTATCTTTCCAAGTTCCAAAACAGAAAGATATAATCCTGCAGATAATGATGAACCCCGAATAATCCGGATCAGATATTCTGAAAGATTATTTTTTGAACTAGGAGATTCGCGTCTAAGTTTTTCCAAGTAAGCTTAACATGAACAGCGTAAGTTTGAACTTAAGTGTTCATGTTAACCTGGGGCTAATGTTGGGGGAATAGGTAAGAGGGAGCCTTACCTACAACCCACATGAACCGAAAAATGTCCAGCTGATTCATATTTCTCAAACCGGTTTATACCGAGAGAGGCTGGCCAGGAGGTAGCCAGCCAGCAGACGAAGACCTAGGTTACGCTTAAACACAACCTGGAAGCGGAAGCAGACCCGACCCAAGGCCCGGGAAATAAGTGCAGAGGCCCAAGGCCGGACGAGAGTTTCCGGTTTATGGAATAAGCCGAACGAAGCATCATGAAGACGGACTGCGCTAGGGCTCCGACGCCGGGCGTAACCCGGAGGGCTCGCCCACTATATAAGGGGAGACCCTAGAGCGTAGAGGGACAAGTTCTAAGTCAATAGCAAGGTAGCTCGAGACATCGAGAGTCAGAATTGCCCTTTGTAATCGAGACCTTATTTCCCTATAGTAAGAAAGCAGGAGTAGGTTTTACCCTCAATCGAGGGCCAAACCTGGGTAAACTCGCGTCTCTCGTTTCCGCCCTAACCCTTTCGAAACTTCGCTCAGTAGCAATGGTCTCAGAATCTAGTTCTCAGATGAGGACACTTGCCATGAAAACCCCACGACACATCCAGTACCGAAAGTATAAAGTATATACAACAGGGTGTACAAAGTCTGGAAAAAAGTTTCTCAAAACCTATCAACATGGGATCTAGTTTTGAAGATCTCGACACGAGGATCTCAAATATGAAAACGTTTCTTAATTCCGAAATACGGTCCTGGAGATATTTTATTTTGAAAAACCGAATCTAAAAATAAATGCATGCCATCGTCTCCGTCCCGTGGGAAAGGAAAAACCCACCAAAATTATATGGTGGTGACACTTAGCGCGCATGCATAGGGTCTACTTTCCCTTCGGAAGGTTAGAAGAGGGTTTATTTTTCCTACGGGCTTTCCCAATATGTGGGGATTCGGGATTGGGCCAGGATTATCCCCACCAATCCCTGAAAAAACACGGGAACAAACAGGCCCTTAATGGGACACATGCCTGCAAAATATCAGTAATCCTCTCCTTGTTCATATTTTGATCGGACTCGCCGAGGTACCTTGCCATCCCAGATCATACTCCCTTCCAAAATATATGGTTTACTATGACTTATGGACAATATTAGCAATTCACAAATGAGTTCCAATATGAAACGTCATATTGTGTTCAATTTGTGACTAGTAGGGACTCCCCTCTCGCGATTTTTTGTAGAAGAAAATGTGTTCATTGTATGCCAAATACCCACGTCTTAATATTCGCGCAAAAAACTATGATGTATGGACACATCCTAGTCTAGCCTCCGTCCATTATGAGATTTTTTTCGTCCGTTGTACTAGTCCAAATTAACACAACGGAGGATGTTATCCACGGACCACGGTGGACCTAAAGGGAGCGATCGAGATGCTTTTAGATAAGTGTTAGCCCTGTACAGAAATATTTGGCTGACCAAGTTGCACATGAAACTTTGGGTTTCTCTTCTGAAGATCGAAATGATTTTGGGCCTCCCGACATGTATCTCCAATCTGCCATTTGTCAAACGAAAAAGGAAACGAAGAAGAAGCAAGCAGCGACGAGAACAAATGATTGCATGATCGTGGGGCCGGAAAGCCCGGAACTGTCATTGCCGCCGCCGTCATCAGCGCCGTCCGCTTCCCTCCCCCCGCGCCGTTCAGGTCCATGCTCCCATCCGCCCACGTCCGGATGTCCCAACATTAACAGCCAAGCCAGTGGCCCCCAGCCTGCCATCAACTGCCCGGCGGCTGACTCTCCCCGCCTGCGTGACCGCCGGAAGCGGCATCAGAAGTTTCGCCGGCCGGCAGCGGCAGCTCCTGGCGGCAGACCGGGCAGGAGTTGTGGAGCCGGAGCCACGGCACGATGCAGTCGGAGTGGTAGGCGTGCTTGCAGGGCAGCTCGCGCGCGGCCTCCCCGAGCTCGAACTCCTCCTTGCACACGGGGCACTGCGAGCCGTCGGCCATGTGCGCTGGCGAGACGTGCACCGTCGGGAGAGAGTCGATGGCCGACGCCGGCGCCGGCGCCGGCCCCGGGCGGTCGTTCTGCGTGAGCCCCTCGATGAGCGCGTTCAGGTTGGGGCCGGTGAAGAACTCCGCCGGGTTGAAGCCGATGGCCGGTGGACCGGCATCGGCGTCGGCCTCGCCGCGGCGGCCACGCGTTCCCGGTGCTGGGGGCGGGGAGGGGACCCGGCGGCGGCGTGGGCGCGGCGCCGGCGCGTCGTTGTCGTCATCGCCCCTGTATATGACCCAGTGGCGAGGGGCCGCTCCCTCGTACAGGGGCAATGTGGGCTGCGGCGGCTCAAAGTACGGGAGCAACGGCGGAGGCTGGAAGAGCTGCTCGATCGGCGAGTGCACCGGCAGCGGAAGCTCGATCTCGTGGAGGAAGTGGCCGAGGCATCGCGGGCAGAAGACGTCGGAGGTGGGGGACGACACGGTGCGCAGCGCGCGGTGGCACACGTAGCACCAGTACAGGCGCCACCTCCGCCGCTGCCGCGGACGGGCGCCGTTCGCGCCTGGCGCTGACATAGCGAGTTCGATCGCGAGTTTCCCCGCCTGCCGATCACGACTTCACGAAGATGTGGTGTGACTTCACGAGGGAGTCATGTATACATGGTGCGGCTTGGCGGGAAGGAAAAGGCGTTTGCGGGAGGATGAATGCAGAATATGATTCTGGCTTGTGAGGCGGTGCGTGCGTCAAGTGATGCACGTTTTCCTTCACTTCGTAACTTCCTTCTCATGGCTTGAAGAGTGGCACGGAAGCTTAACGAAAGCTTGTTGCGTACCTGTCAGCTTACCCTTGGGACTACGACTATCTATACACAACATTGGAAGTGCTAGGCTGTGATTTTTTGTTCCCGAATTTCGGTTGATTCTCGTTTGACGTGAATTCATGTACAGTTACTTCATTCCAAATTTCAGACTCCTGGTCTATGTCAGTTCTCACCATTTTGTTCAGAAGTTTTTTCTTTTGAGCATGTAGAAGATTGTTTTTCTAAAACATGGCCTGCAGTACAATATCAAGTCCAGCAAGGCGGCTACCACTTTAGCCCAGCACGGCCCGGCCCAGGAGTAGAAGCTCGCAAAGAAGCCCAGTAACAGATACCCAGTGGACGGCAACATAGGGAGCTCCTATTGATCGACCATAGCAACATTAAGCTGTCTCATCACCTCACCTCAAGGGGCTCCTAGATGGATCACATTTAACAAGTTTTTATTTCACTGAATCATAAGAATTATAATTACTTCCCTTAAAAAAATTATATTTACTTTCTACAAACATCATAATAAATATGTATTGTAAACAAAAATAAATGGTCAAATATGTCTAAATAGGTTTCGTATCACTAGTAGAGAAATCCTTACCGCCGGCGCACAATATAAGCCTGGCGAACACGTGTGCGCCTGCGACCTACACGCCGGTGGTACTGCTTTACCACCGGTGGATTCTTTCATCTAGCGCCGGCGAATGACACAATATGCGCCAGGGATAAACATTCGCCTGTGGTACCTAATTTATTAGCTGGCGCTAATTTCTACAGTAACAAAAAAAATGTTGCTAAAATATACAGGAAATGACAGAAAATAATAGTTATGTAATTGACACAAATTATAGGAAATGACAGGTACATGTTAGGCCACAGATTCCAAAATGGTAGTCATTAACATAGTCTCGATCACAATAGACACAATACACAAGTTCTCATTACATAGTCTCGATTACAATAGAAGGAGCATTATCACAACAGAATGTGGTGTATCAAGCTTCCGGTCCCTCATCGTCTCCGTCCTCTCTCCCACTAGATAGGTGGTGTATCGAGATTCCGCCTCCACGATGGTGTTTTCATTATTAAGCATCATCAACTCGAGTGGTGCTTGTTAAGATCGAAATAGATGGTTCCATCTATTGTACCGCCAAATTCGAAAGGAGATAAATACTTCCACGATACATATAACATGGCGAGGGCCGTATTAGTTGATTAAAAATGACTAGGCCGTAGAGAATGACTATGAAATGAATCATGGTTCGAACCTTGATTCATTTTAGTATTTCTCTACGGACTAGTCATTTTGTATCAAGTAACTTAGCACCATCCATACTATATGGATCTCGAACTTATATATCCCCTCTCGACTTTGGGGCTACGAGATGAAATAGTTTAATCAAAGGAACACATTAATCTCGTCATTCTCCGAAAACATGCTGGACTTCCACAAGTTGTGCTTGTTACGAGATAGTATATGTGATGGCGATGCAAGAAAATGATGGGTTTCTGTACTTCTTTGAAACTAAACCAAATCATATATGTCGAATCCGCTGTTCGGCAAATCCCTCAGGTGACCCTATCGGGTTTCGAGTAGCAGAACCCATGAGCGCTGGTGGCGATCGTCGGCTAGACAGGGGGCGAGATTTACCCAGGTTCGGGTCCCTCGTAGAGGTAAAACCCTTACTCCTGCCTCTGTCGATCTGTATTAATCGAGTAGATCGGTTACAATGGTGGTGGCTCGAATCGAGAGTATAATCGCAAGCTCAAGGCTTTGGTGTTGCGGTGTTGCTTGGTCCTCTACCGGTGGCTCTCCTGACCTTATATAGGTGGCCAGGTCTCAAACCCTACCCGGAGAGGACTCGAACTCTAACCTTAGGCCGGTTACAGGTTTCCTAACCCATCCCACAAGACAGTGCGGGTGGGCTTCGCGTGGGCCTTCTGGAATACTCCAAGGGCTCCTCTTCTTGGGCCTTGACCATGGGCCTGAGACGGGGTGTTCTTACCCGCAGGGTCTAGGATCTATGTCTTTGTCAATATATGTAAGTGTTTGCGGAATCCGAACAAAATTGGACCCTTTTATGCACATACATAATGGTGACATTCTCCATAACCTCGGACGGGGTTATGAAAAATATCACCATTACGAATATGCACAAAAGGGTGCAACTCAGTTCTGATCTCACTAACCATAATATTACATATGTCACTTTTTTAGTTCCAAAAAAGTCCCGAAACCCCTTGTTTGTATTCCTTTTCCCGGATCACAACCTCCTATAGTATCTCTTAACTTTCACAAGATGGTCATCGGTCCCGCTTGTGCCTCATATTTAGGGTGGACACACACAAGTGGGCTTGATGGAACTGGTGCGCCAAGTAGGATGCACAAGATCTGAATTTTTGTGAATATCACAAGGCGCACCAGACCATGAAGGCCAACTTAGTGTGAACCAACTCTTTTAATCATCGGTATTTATATCCCCTCTCGAAGGGGCTAAGAGATGAAATAATTTAAACCAAACAAGATAAATCAAACTAAATAACATACAATTTGTATTGCTTAAGTTTTGCCCAAAAAACGAAACATTCTACCGGAACTCCATTTCATGGTTAGTGTCTATTAGAAAATTTCTCAACACTGTAATATCCAAGAATCCTATCACGTGGAAAACACAAAGATGGAACTCACCTAGACATAGTTCCAAGAATTAAAGAACCCTAAATTTTTTATTCGGCAAAATTTGTCCTAAGAAATAAAGTAGAAATCCAATCGTTTCACATGTAGTTATCATGAGCCATGCCAAGCAGATAGATGGAAAATAGGCGCGTGAGAGAAAAGAAAATTAGAACATACAATATTTCCTTTCACCAAGCAATGTCGCACCAATCACAGGGCTCGTTGCGTCCGTACTATTCTCGCACATCCACAACAATCAGCCATATATCAAACCAGAATTGAAAGAAGAAGCCACCACAATCCCTACAGAATACGACATAACTGAAAGTAAAGTAGACCCGGAAATTATAGGGCGCATCTGTCCAGCACGAGAAGAATTAGCCACATACCCAATCAACATCTAGTAACAACAAACAAATATTCAAATCAAGGGTTAGGTTCTGGCCTTCTTTGAAGACGGCAACCTGGCAAAAAAAAAAAAACCTCTCTTGTACGCCATGATGCATGCATTCTACCTGTAGTACTCATCCACGGTCTTCTGTCGTCGCCGCTCTGCTCATCGTTTGCCCCATGAGAAGAAGAGAGACAGTTGCATGGGGTTAGATGAAGAAAGCCAGTTTCGTCAGGCAGAGCAACACACCTAATGTGGTGAGTGCTGACGGTGCACGGGAAGGTACTTAAAAAGCGGCACCTGCTGCAGCCACTCCATCAGTTACGGTAGCATTTGCTTGGTGGAGGAGATGAAAGAGAAACCGCACAAAAGGATGATTAAAGATCATCAGTTTCTTTTGTAGTCAGTTATTTGGAGTAGGTAGTAGGGGATATTAAGGGCAATAGGGTGACCCACTGATGAAGATGAGGACGGACAGATTTCAGCCGGCCATTTTCAGTTTTTTTTCTGAGATGGCACACTTGCTTAGGTGGATGTCTTGTTGTAGCAAGATGAAGTGGACCAATCAGAGACTTGATGATGTGTATAGGTTGCATGTTGAGAGAATTCACTTAGTGGGTTGCTCTCATTTAGATATTATAGATTTCCAGAGTAGCACACACTGTCTAGAGGACAGTTTTTCAGTTCATCCACAAATTCACATGCATGAGCAGAGGGGACGGAAAGGGGCTGGGAATTTCCCTCAGCCTGGCATAGAGCTGCTATGCTAAAACATCCTAGGAAATTGCTAAAAGCAAATATCTGTTCTTAGATGAATAAGGGACTCAGTATTTTGCATCATTGGCAGGCGAAACTAGATCACCAAGGGGAGGAGTGGCACATCCTCTGGATAAATTTCCAGAGTAGCACACATTGTCCAGGGGTGCACAGGGTGCATCATTGACACGAGGCAAAACTATCAAATAGACATTTGTTCCTATCAGATAAAATTTGTGGCTCAACAAGATGAAGTAAACAATTGTTCTTATCAGTTTTAATATCTAATAGGGGTACAAATCATAAGCACTTAGAGCATCTCCACCGACACCCTCCAAATGGCCCCCCAAAGGCCCAATGGGCGTCTGGACAAAAAAAACCGCCGCAGCGGCACCCCCCAAAGGTGCCCACCCGCCATACTTGGGGGCCTGGCTTGGGGCGCCGCACAACGTAGGCTCACCCCTCCCGACAGGGGGACCCCGCCCGTCAGTGACACAAATACATATTTTTAAACTTTGTTCATAATTTACATATGTAAATAAAACGAAATTTAAAAAAACGGCGCGACGCCCGCGAAGAACTACTCGTCCTCGTCGTCCGATGGTGGCGGCAGCGGAGTGCCAGGCTCCTCCTGCTCCGGCGTCGGCGGTGGGGGTGTTACGGGAGGCGGCACCGCAGGAACCTCGGGAACTGCCGGAGGCGGTCCAAAGAACCGAGGGTCTGCACCGCGCCGAGCCTCCTCCCATGACGGCCAAGGGTCCCAACGGGTTTCAGCCGCGTCGGGCGCCAGCCACGGCTCCTGGTCGTCGTCCTCCATGTCGTCGTCCTCCTCCACCGGCTCCAACTCGTGGGAGTTTAAAAAGGAGTCGTTGCGCCGTTTCCCGAGGCGACACGATGGGACGCGAGGCGGCTGCAGGCAGGCGAGGCGACGCAATGCGCGCGCCACCACTTACCCCACTACGCGCACGTCCCCGCCCCACGGCAGCTATAAAATCCCGTCTCGCCGGAGAGGGGATCATTCGTGCACCTTCCCCTCCCCCACTTCTCCGGCGATGGCGAGAGCTCCAAGAGCCGGAGGGAGAGGAGGCGCTCCTGCTCCACGCGGAGGGCGAGGAGGCCGTGGAAGGCGGAGAGGCCGCGGAGGACGTGGAGGGGGGCTGCCCGCGCTGCCCCTCCCCCCCTCCCCCGAGCAGGTGGCGCCGCCCATGGACAGCGACAGCGACGATGAACTCGGAGCTGCCATCCCCGAGTTCTTCATCATCCTCTGGCAGCCACTCGGGAACTCGTTGCGGCTGCCAGATAGGATCGGCGTCCTGCTCCAAGGCAGGGAGCCGGACTCCTTCACACTCCAGCTGGAAGGGTGCCCCCAACGCTGCGAGGCCGTCGTGTTCCGGCACCACGGCCACCTGTTCCTCGGCAACGGGTGGGATGCATTCACCCGCATGCACCAGCTGCAGCGGAGTTGGATGCTCACCTTCCGCTACGCCGGGAGAGGCAAGCTGCGTATCAAGATGTATGATACCACTTGCCTCCGCCACCCCTTCAGCACGGACGACGAGGAGGAGGGCAGCGATAGCGAGGAGGAGGAGGACGAAGAGGACCACGACGAGTAGGGCGCTGCGTCGCCATTATTTGTTTTCTTTTTTAATAAAATTGAATCTTCTGTGCACCATGGCGTTCGTCCCAGATTGCCCACTATGTGTTTGTTTTTATTACTGCAATGGCGGATCCTAATTTGGGGGGCGCCGCTGTGGAGCACGCCCACCAAATCGGCGGACACATGTCCGGTCACCCCCCAAAGGAGGACAATTTGGGGGGTGCCGGACACATTTTTGATGGGTGCCGGTGGAGATGCTCTTAGGCCAACAAAAATTCTCTAGCTCACAAGCATGCAACAAATTGTCAGGCAGAGTATAGAATCCACAAAGTTCATCCATACACAACGGGTAATTCCCTGGTTCTAGTAGGCCACAAGCAAGAAATGGAACAAACTAATTCATCCACACACAAGAGGGGCAGAGGAAGGGGCACATGAGGCACTCACCGGTGACCACCGTCGTCGTCACGGCCTAGAGTGGAGATGGCGAAATCGTGGCGCCGTGGTTGCTCTACGGGTGGCCGTCCCCACGGCACCCGTAACGTACCTCTGCGGCGGCAACATAACACGGTCACCAGGAATGCGGGGGGGCCACCGGGGCAGCAGCTGTGGCAGGTCGGAAGCCCGCGCGAAGACGCCAGGTCGTGCGGCCCTGGAGCGGCGGCCTGTTCTTGGCGACACAACCAGGTCTGGCAGGCGACCACGGGGCACGGCTTGTTGGCCGGACACACCTGCTCCACATGGTCCAGCCGTTCTTCTGCAACGCCACGACCACCCGCTGCCGTGCCTCTTGTTCTCATCCAATCGAAGATCTTAGTTTTTCACCATGCAGAAAGTCCAATTTCCCAAACCAATGCCTTCAACAAGGCCATTGCCAGCATAACAAATAGAGGCAAAATCTTGGAATTTCACCCTGAAAACTACGACTCAGTACTCGAGGAGCACCACCAAACTGAAATCTCCCAGTGCCGCCGCCCCCACTTGCCGAGGCCGCTTTGCAAATCACTAATCACGTGACGCGCAAGGCGTATATGGTTTGAATTGTGCAAGTCCTGCAGCCAAACCCACATGTAGCAGCCCATGAAGCAATGTCTTATTCGCATCCAGGATCATGGGGATCCACTGCCGTACTTTCTGAGTTCCTACTGACATTCCCCGCCTCTCCCAACACAAAGGAAATGGCTACAACGACATCGCCCATGATGTAAGCTAAAAACAGAGCTTCGCAACACGTCCCCGTGAAGCCACATGGGCAAATGTTTGTGGACGCGTCTGGCTAGATCCCCTCAAATCCAGGGATCCAAGAGCACTTTGCCAACACTTAAAGACCGTTGGTTGAGACATTCGGATCTCGTTGGCGGCCCGGTCGGACGCGACCGACAACAATAGAATAGAGAGTCGGCCGGAAGAGGAGCACTAGGGCCGCTTTGACTCCTTATTTATTATGTGGAAGTGGCGACATATGAGATATCTCCATCGGAAATCCACCTACCATGGCGTGTGAGATCGACGGCAAGAGGAGGCCAGCGAAACAAGCATTGGTTTATAGACAATATATAATACTGGGGAAGCAGCAATATATTGTTTATATAGCAAAGCTTGTTTTTTTGCCGCAGTATGACTTGCTGGTTGCAAGTTGTTCATGTTGTCATTTTTTTAAAAAAAATTCAACGGTGAAGGGAGAAGGGAAAAAGCCCTACCTGAATTTTCCATTTATGCTATAAAAACTGGCCAAAGAGAGTGTCCTCTAATACAGAGTAGCCAACCGTCGGCAACACTATCTAGGTTGCGTGCCAGAAGGCGGCGCCACAGATGGGCGTCCTCGCAACACATACCAACAAGGCGGGGGAGGAACAGTTAGGGAGTCCTTGGAAGACGACCGCGTTTCTGTGTTTCCACAAGTTCCAGAGGCAAAGTAGGGAGACGGGCCGTCCGGCAGGTCTTCAAGTACCAGTCCCCCAGTGGCAACAGAGATCGTTCGGGGGGGACTAGCACGGGAAGACCTGCCTGACATCGGCCGTTTGAGGAAAGCTGAAAGCCAATATGCACCCAGAAACTCCGAGCGAAGGGGCACTTGAAGAAATTGTGATTGGCCGTCTCCACGGGGGCATGGCATACCAGACATTCAGCTTCTTCCACCGTCGGGACATTCTTTTGGAGCAGGGAGTGGCGAGACAGCACCCGGCTCTTGACAAGGAGCCAAGCGAAGAACTTCACCTTCGACGGAGCATGATTCTCCCAGACAAA
The DNA here is from genome assembly GCA_028641055.1 of Alopecurus myosuroides. Taxonomy (NCBI): domain Eukaryota; kingdom Viridiplantae; phylum Streptophyta; class Magnoliopsida; order Poales; family Poaceae; genus Alopecurus; species Alopecurus myosuroides. Next base: position 709,805,302 of record CM054057.1, on the reverse strand, counting down.
ACGGGTGTGGCGGGGTCATCAGCACCCCCACTAGGCAGGATCTTGTAAAGGGCACCGGCGTCGAGGGCACCTGACTTCTTCTGGCAGCGCAGCAGAGTGCGAGTATCTGCACCCTGGCCGTTTTCTATGGATGTCTGACATAGCGTAGTGCTGTTAAGTTGCAGAGCTTTTCGCTCCTCTGTTGTGGTGGAAACACGAATATGGTGTTGGAGGACCGCCACAACACCGGGGGAATCCACTTATGCAAGAGCATCATCCGCAGTCGGGTAGAGATGCAGTGCAGGTGAATGATTGTTCATTTACGGAGAGAAGAGCTGAGCCTTCTCCTGGGCTGCTACGCCGTCGCCACCCACAAGATCGAGATTTTTCTGTGTGCTGACCAAGTACTAGCAGTCTGTAGCAGAGAAGCAGCCAGTATAAGGGCATCTCCAACAATGTCCATGTCATCGTAAGATAGCATGCCAACTCAGTTAAAATCCTACATGGCATAGTAATAATGAGGTAAAAGAATATGAGTTGTATGATATGCAACTAACAAGGTAGCACGCATGCCAAGATACTTTTTTCTTTGGTCCCACTAAACTGATTATATGATTGGATAGATTGTACTACTTTACCAACAACTCTACCAATAAACCATTGAGATAGTTGTATGATACGCTGTTGGTTGATGAGTTGGACTACTATCATACGGGTTTATCTTACAACCCACTAAAGATGCCCTAAATAGCAGCAAGTGAAACACACACACCTACCTCAGTTTAACAACTAGCCCCTACATCAGCATAGCTAGCTACGCTCTAGCAGAAACTTGACATAGCGGGGTCAGAAGCCGTAGTGGATCTAAAAATTTGCAGGTCCAGTGTAAAGCCTGACAATCAGGCGCTACAGTGCGTAGCATAGCGCCTTGGCGACAGACGCTACTTAACCAATAGTGGAGCCTGGCCGGTCCCACAGCCGTCACACTGGCAGGGAGTGTAGCGCATGCGCGCGAGGCGCTTCCGTGCAGAGCATAACGTCTCTCCGTAGGCGCTACCCAAAATGGTTATTTTGATGAAATAGTTTAACATTGGGTCTCTGCCCTATTCTCCAGGTGAATGGTTGTTCATTTCCAAAGAGAAGAGTTAACCATTTTGCGTGCTGCTACGCTGTTCCGAACTACAAGATCGAGATTTTTCTGTGTGCTGGGTTTGGTTACCGGTCGGGATTTCCGGTTACCGGTCGTTAACCGGACATCCCGCTCGCGGGAAATGGTCATGCCGGGAGAAAAATCTCAATTTTTTTGAATTTTGACGAAAGATCTCGATAACTTGTCACGATTGGAACCAAGAAATCTGAATTTCCCAATTTTGGTTTTCAAGTTCGTCCAGTAACCGGTCGAAATTTGCCGATGACCACGGCAACCGAAAATTCCGACCTCTCTGGGATTTTTTTTCCCTGACCAAGTACTAGCAGTGTGTCGTATCAGTCTGTACTCTGTAGCAGAGAAGCAGCCCGTATAAATAGCAGCAAGTGAAACACACACACCTACCTCAGCTCAACAACTAGCCCCTCCATCAGCATAGCTAGCTACTCTAGTGGAAATTTGACATGGCAATGGATATGGATTTGATGAACCAAGAACAGCTCATGCACACCATCTCCCAACTAGACAGCGCCCTCACTTACCTGACTTCTTCTTCGTCATCACCACCACAACATCCACCGGTCCTAGCTCCATCCTTCACTGCTTCCACTACTCTTACTCCTTGGGTCACGACGGTGCCAGAGCCGCCGCCGGCCGTGGCCAACCCGGAGGCGCACACAGCGACGTCGTCGTGGCAGCTTGTCGGCACCGCGACCGTTGATACGGAAAGACCAAGGCGGCGCAACGGGCGCGTGTCGAGCGAGCCGCACAGCGTGGCGGCGAGGCTGCGGCGGGAGCGCGTGAGCCAGCGGATGCGCGCGCTTCAGCGCCTGGTGCCCGGCGGCGCGAGGCTTGACACGGCGTCTATGCTCGAGGAGGCCGTCCGCTACGTCAGATTCCTCAAGAGCCACGTCCAAGCGCTCGAGCAGGCTGCGGCCGCGATGCAACGCCACCGCGTCGATGACGTCGCTGGCACCGGCGACTTGTACCACCACTGCCCATACTATGCTTAGATGGGAAGATGATCGATGTGTATGGTGCTTGTACGTGTGGTTCTTACGGCAGTATATTATAGTTTTGTCGCAGGGAGTGCAACTTTCTCTTCTTATAAATCATAAATAAAGCATATGCAAATACATACTGTTTTCATATGAAATTCATAAAGCATTCGTATGTTCATTAATTCTCATACTGCAATTGATCAGCCCCCATCTTAGCCTGCTTTAGCGGTTTCTTTAATGAAAATCGATGGGGGAAACGCACTCCGAACTTGGGATGCACAAAATTTGTAGTCACATGTATGTTCACACAACCAACATTATGAAATATCGTTACATTTATCTGCTTAATCATCTCCATAGAGGTGCGGAAGGTCATTTCTCTCCTTATCGGAAAGACAAGAAAAAGTACTCCCTCCGTTTTAAAATGTAAGCCTTTTTAGCAAACTGTTTTAACTCGCTAAAAAGTCTTACATTTTGGAACGAAGGAAGTAGTTAATTATTTTTTTTTTGGACTTTTTTTAGGGGATTTCATTTTGGACTTTGGGCAACCTAGGTCCTATATCATAGTATGGTGCTGCAGATCTATGTTGTTAAACTTGGATCTTAGCATAGGATACTCTCCAGAAATAGATTGGTGGGCAATGCCACTAGCCAGTAACGTTCAATGCAACCCACAGTTTATCGTACAGACTAACCTGTACGCATTTGTCCACCTCTGCCTGGTTTGAAGCCGGTACAAATGTGCAATGTACAGATTACAGAGCCAATCATACATTTGTCAAGGGAGCCCACGTACCATGTGATGATAATTCACCCATTGTCCACTGGGCCTGCTCGTGCTATGAACTGACACGTATGTGATCAGATAGCCATGGAAAGTCTCTCCCCAAAAAAAAAGATAGCCAGAACCCTTGCGTGCTCCTCTCGTCAAGTCATCACATCATATCATCTTGTTAAACAACGTGACAAACATTCCCAGGTAATCCATATTTTCTCCCCCGAAGTAGATAAGCTAGAGCCCCGCCGTCAAGTTTTTTCTTTCGGCAACCATCCCGGTTCTCTAACTCTAGGTACTTAGAGCATCTTCACCGACGTCTTTGAAAATGTCTTCTATCCGCAGTGCCAGACAAATGTCCGTCGCTGTTGGGACGGCTACCACTATCGACGCTTCCCAAACAGCCGTCCCTATTCGGTTTCTTCTTATTTTTATCAATATGTTCATATTTACAACTAAACAACATACTAAATCTAGATTGGACAGTTCAATAATAATTTAAACATAGGAATAAAATTGTTAATACAAAAATTTAAATTTGGCAAGTCACAGAAAACCACGTGGCACTAGAATTATCGGTTTCCTTTTAGTATATACATGCGTGTTTGACTAGATCACCTTGCAGTTAGTCATAAGTTTCAGATGCATGGTGAGAAATTAAGAAAACTTGTTTGCGACACCCCATTGTGGCTTGACAAGAGGGTTCTGGTCGTCCCACTGCTGATCAAACACCATACCAGTATCATGCTCACTCCCCCTCGCGATCATGTTATGCATGATAACATAATAATTCATGGCCTCCCATATACGATCTACTGACCATGTTGGAGCAGGTTACCGGAAAATAGCAAGACGAATTGGAGCACGCAAGATGCCGGATCCACATCCTTCATCTCTTATTTCCTATCAATTTGAGAGATTATTTTTGACCAACATGATTGCGGATTGTTCTCACAAATTTCAACCAATGAGTACATATGTCATCGGCTAAATAGTACCCCTTATTGTATTTGTGGCCATTGATCTCATAATTGCTTTCCAGAGTTTCACCTTCATCAAGTTTAGAAAACAACAGAGAGTGATGCACCACGTATGTCATAATCTGCCACATCTTCAAGTATACCACTGCATCTCCAACATGAACTATATAGATCTCATCTAAGAGAATGAACAATTCTTGCATTCCCAATACATGCAACCAATACTTCAAAGCATCACAGAAAGTCATCGCGCTGAACTTTGGGCCATGAGCGAGCTTTGTATGCTGCATTTGGTGATCTTAGATGGGTTAGTCCAAACACCTTCACCGCTGCAGAAAAATGTGTACATGGTTTCAATGCATGTGGACATAGACATACGAAGTTAGTCGTCCATAGTATCTGCAGCAGATCAATATGCAATACACCGTATCACAACCGTGTGTTTCTGAATAGATAAGAATCCAATTAGTCTGGTGCAATCTTGTTTCAGTTGGAAGTAGTTATCACACTCCCGAACACCATACACAATGCACACGAACACATCGTTCTTCATTCTAAAGCACCGCCGAAATGGAATCAGACCATGTGTTGGGATGTGTAGACAAATAGTCCAAGTATATCAAACAATGAAAGATATCCCTTTGATGTTTCTTGGTGTCTCGCACTCTGCTGCTCAATATGCGATCCTCCACATTCGGGAGGTGCATTCAGTTCCTCTTGCACAATTCGAAAAACAACGAGAATCGCCTGTTTCTCTTCATCATTGGCAGCGACAACGACGTCCTCTTCCATCATCTAGAGAAACATTAACTCATCTTCACTCTCCATAGTCTATGAATCAAACAATGAATTAATGAAACTACAAACCATTCCATCATATTTACATAGGGAAATGAAGTTGCAATGAGTTACCTATTGGGAAAACGGCTGAACACCTTGTGTGTACAGCAGGGCGTAGTCTTGGTCGTCAGTGGATAAACTATGTAGGGGCAGCAAACGATGATGTACGGTTCAGTGCCTACATCGGCTACAGACTATTATTCCCACAATGATAACACGGCAGCATTGCAAACACATCATCTTTCTCTACACCTTACGTGGTTCTGTCACTTCCATTCGAGATTAGGTTTTGGTTTCTAGTTCTCCCTCCGTTCCTAAATATAAGATGTTCTAGATATTCCTCATGGTGTCTAGATACAAACTAAAATGAGTGAACATATGCGCTAAAAGTTGTCTAGATACATGTTGAAATGTGTGAATGTGGAAAAGAGCTAAAATATCTTACATTTAGGAACGGAGGAAGTACTACATATTGATTTGGACATGTTATTGCTATCCTACAAGCAGGTCTTCGGAACCAGTCGCCTTTGTGATCCTGTACGGGAGAGGGCGAATTAGGTTTTTGGGAAGCGCTTCGCGCGACTGCTCGCTGCTTCCACGACGGCTCGTCTACCTAACAAGTCAGGCGGTGCTGCGTACCGTCGCCTCAAGCGTCGTCTGCTCCGACCCGTCATCGCCAACGTTGTCATCAACAACGTCTCTACAAACGATCGGTACGGAATCTGTGTCCTGATCTGTCTGTTTAACATGTCTACTGTTTACATGTTTAGAGAGATCGTGTTGCTATTATTCATGTTGTCTGCTGCATCTAGTATGTTCGAGTTTCACATGTTAATAGCGGCTGTCCTCATGATTTATATTCTGGAATTAATCGTGGAAATTATGCCTAATTATTCAACAATCAAAAACCTAATTGTAGGAAATTTCCTGAACTGACTATGGCCCACTTAAGTGATTCGATGAAACCGGAAAAGTTCAATGGTACCACCTTTAAGAGATGGCAACTGCGAAGCCAACTGTGGCTCCAGTCCATGAAAGTGTGGGACATTATTATGAATGGTCTTCCTGAAGGAGCTTCTGACGAGGTTCAGAATAAGTTCAAGGAAGCCAATAATAATTTCAGAGGCTGTATTCTGAGTGTCCTGGAGGGACGTCTGTGCGATGTGTATATGCACATCGAAGACGCTAAGGAGCTCTGGGATGCACTGAATACTAAATTCGGTGCGTCCGATGCTGGCAGTGAGTTGTATATCATGGAGAGCTTTAACGACTACAAGATGGTGAATAACCGTTCTGTAGTCGAACAGGCTCATGAGATACAGTGCATTGCGAAGGAGCTTGATCTGCTCAAGTGTGTGATTCCTGATAAGTTTGTGGCTGGATGCATTATTGCAAAACTGCCTTCTTCATGGAGGAGTTTCGCCACATCTCTCAAACATAAGAGACAGGAGATATCAGTTGAAAATCTGATAGCGTCTCTTGATGTTGAGGAGAAAGCTCGGGCAAAGGACACAGCTGAGAGAGGTGGTGATTTGCAGTCTAGTGCCAATATGGTGCAGAAAAATCATCACGTCAAGAATAACAGCAAGAACAAAGGGAAGTATAAGCCCCAGTTCAATGGTCCTGTGAACACTACTGCCTTTAATAATAATAAGAAGAAGAAGGTGTTGAACAAAGCTGGGCTCGAGTGCTTTACGTGTGGAGCGCTCGGCCACTTTTCTGTTGACTGCCCAGACCGTGCAGACAAGAAAGGGAAGAAAGGCTCCAAGTATGTCAACGTGGTGACCGCTAGCAACACTGATGGGTACGGTAATATACCGATGGTACTTTCAGTTTTTCAATCTCCATGTTGGTGGATTGATACGGATGCTAATGTTCATGTGTGTGCTGACATCTCTATGTTCACTTCTTATCAGGTCGCACGGGATTCTTCCGTCCTAATGGGGAATGGGTCACATGCTTCTGTTCGTGGTGTTGGCACAGTAGATCTGAAGTTTACTTCGGCGAAGATCGTGCAGCTGAGGAACGTGCAGCATGTCCCTTCTATGAATAAGAATCTCGTCAGCGGCTCCCTTCTTTGCAGAGATGGGTTTAAAGTAGTGTTTGAGTCCAATAAAGTAGTTGTGTCGAGATTTGGACAATTTATTGGTAAAGGCTATGAGTGCGGAGCTTGTTCCGCTTTTCTCTTTCCGAATTTTGCAATAAGTCAGTAAACCATATTTGTGGCAACGTTGATTCAGATGCTAGTGTTTGGCACTCTCGTTTATGTCATGTTAATTTTGGTTTACTGTCGCGGCTATCCAGTTTAAGTTTAATTCCGAATTTCACCATTGCCAAAGGTTCTAAGTGCCATAGTTGTGTGCAATCCAAGCAACCTCGGAAGCCTCACACGGCAGCTGAGGAGAGACACTTGGCAACTCTAGAACTCATACATTCTGATCTATGCGAGATGAATGGTGTGTTGACAAAAGGTGGAAAGAGATATTTCATGACACTCATTGATGATGCTACTAGATTCTGCTATGTTTATTTGTTGCAAACTAAAGATGAGGCTTTAGACTACTTTAAAATCTATAAGGCTGAAGTTGAAAATCAATTAGAGAGAAAGATCAAGCGTTTTAGGTCGGATCGTGGTGGAGAGTATTTCTCTAAAGTGTTTGATGAATTCTGAGGAACACGGTATTATTCACGAGAGGACGCCTCCCTATTCGCCACAATCAAACGGAATTGCTGAGAGGAAAAACCGCACGCTGACCGACTTGGTGAACGCCATGTTGGACACTGCTGGTTTATCTAAGGCATGGTGGGGGGAGGCTCTGTTGACTTCGTGTCATGTCCTGAATAAAGTTCCTAACAAGAATAAAGAGAAAACCCCTTATGAGAGTGGTTGGGAGAAAACCATCACTTTCTTATTTGCGTACTTGGGATGCTTGGCAAAAGACAACGTTCCAATTCCAAAGAAACGCAAACTCGGACCGAAAACAGTGGATTGTATCTTTCTAGGTTATGCCCAGCGTAGCATTGGTTATAGATTTCTAGTGGTTAAATCCGAGGTACCTGATATGCATGTTGATACTATTATGGAATCTCGCGATGCAACATTTTTTGAGAATATGTTTCCTATGAAAGATATGCATAGCTTTGCTAAATTTTCTTCTGAATTAATTCCGGAATCTAGTACATCTAGTGATCATACTGAACAACCACATGATGAGAACGTCCTTGAGAAGGATGACAATGAAGCTCCTAAACGGAGTAAGAGACAGAGGATTGAAAAATCCTTTGGTGATGATTTCATTGTGTACCTTGTGGACAATACTCCTAAGTCTATTGCAGAGGCATTTGCATCTCCAGATGCAAATGACTGGAAAGAAGCTGTCCAAACGAGATGGACTCCATTCTTTCTAATGGGACGTGGGAGTTATCTGACGACCTTATGGTGTAAGCCAGTGGGCTGTAAGTGGGTGTTCAAGAAGAAGCTAAGGCCTGATGATACTATTGAAAGTAACAAGGCACGGCTTGTAGCCAAGGGCTACACTCAGCGAGAAGGCAAAGATTATTTTGACACCTATTCACCTGTTGCTAGACTGACCACCATTCGTGTACTACTTTCCCTGGCTGCCTCTTATGGTCTTATCGTTCATCAAATGGACGTAAAGACAGCTTTCCTTAACGGAGAGTTGGAAGAGGAAATTTATATGGATCAGCCTGATGGGTTTGTGGTAAAAGGTGAAGAGAGAAAGGTGTGCAAATTGTTAAAATCTTTGTATGGACTGAAACAAGCACCTAAGCAATGGCATGAGAAGTTCGACAGAACTTTAACTTCTGCGGGTTTTGTCATTAATGAGGCTGACAGGTGTGTATACTACCGCCATGGTGGGGGCGATAGTGTTATATTATGCTTGTATGTTGACGACATACTGATTTTCGGTACAAGCATAATTGTGATCAATGAGGTCAAGTCTTTTCTATCAAAGTGTTTTGATATGCAAAATCTGGGAGAAACTGATGTAATTCTGAACATTAAGCTTATTAAGGATGAGAGTGGGATTACGTTGACGCAATCACACTATGTTGAGAAGATCTTGAGCCGTTTCGGTTTTATTGATAGCAAGACTTCTCCAACACCTTATGATCCTAGCGTGACACTTCGAAAGAACAAGAGGATTACGAAAGATCAATTGAGATACTCTCAAATAATCGGTTCACTCATGTACCTTGCGAGCGCGACGAGGCCTGACATCTCTTTTGCTGTGAGCAAATTGAGCAGGTTCATGTCAAACCCGGGTAATGATCATTGGCATGCACTTGAAAGGGTCATGCGCTATCTGAATGGTACCATGAGCTATGGGATTCATTATTCAGGGCACCTGCTGTGCTTGAGGGATATAGTGACTCCAACTGGATCTCAGATGTAGATGAGCTCTACGCCACAAGTGGATATGCATTTCTTCTTGGAGGTGGCGCGGTGTCATGGAGGTCTTGTAAACAGACCATATTGACGAGGTCAACCATGGAAGCAGAACTTACTGCTTTAGATACAGCCACTGTTGAGGCAGAATGGCTGCGTGAGCTCTTGATGGACTTGCCGGTGGTTGAGAAACCATTACCGGCTATCCTCATGAACTGTGACAATCAAACGGTGATTGCCAAGGTGACCAGTTCTAAGGATAATGCGAAGTCATCAAGACACGTCAAAAGACGTTTGAAGTCTGTCGGGAAATTGAGAAACTCCGGAGTAATTACTGTTACGTATATTCAAATAGACAAAAACCTGGCAGATCCCTTTACGAAGGGACTATCACGTAATGTGATAGATAGTGCATCGAGGGAGATGGGTATGAGACCCGTGAGCGTTACACCATAGTGGCAACCCAACCTATGTGATCGGAGATCCCGTGAATTAGGACCTGGGAAGAACAAACTAGTGGTTTGACTGAGGAGAGTATTTGATAAACCCTCTCTAAGTGATGATGCATAACTCTCAAAGAGCTGTAAGGCAGGTTGGCAACATGCCTTAATGTGTTTATGTTGGCTATTTATAGCGAAGATACTGTCCTACAGAGCATTCTTGAAAGAACACACCTATGTGAGTCTGACTGTAAACATCGCAGTCTATGAGATTTGGGTGATCTCTAGTAAACTCATGAAGAGACCACGGAGTATGACGCATATGCTCCACCCGCGGGGTAGGCTACTGGCAGCCAAGTACTAGTTATGACTTTGAGTAAAGTCTATTGGCACAAAACTTGCAATTCAAGGCATAGTCCATTGTTCAAGTTGCTGATAGATGTAGCTTAAGATTCTAGGAGGAAGTTCAACTTAACAGTCTCTGCTGAAACACTGGTATATAAACAAGTAGCGAGGATTGGTAAATCTTCAAATAGGCATTTGAGATCTGGTGGGGGATTGCTGAAATTTTGGCCCATGTGTGAGATGAAGTATTGGGCCCATATGTGGGTAGCCCAATAGACAAATCCTGAAATCTCAAAATGGTCCATGTGTACAAGTGAGTGGTGGGAGTGGAAAGTTTAGTCCCACATTGGAAGTTTGAGGAGTTGCACACCACCTTATAAGGTGGAGTGTTGTAGGGATTGTATGTGAGTGAGAACAAGAGAGCCTCTCGCGCACTCTTCCTCCTCCTCCGCCGCTCGCTCGTCTCGACTCGACACGACACGTCGCGTCGCGATTGCGTTTCGTGAATCGAGGCTCGAGCCGAGACAATACTTATCTTTATTTTGCTGTTTTGAAAAACCAATTTCGTAGTCGTGACGGACGCGTCACAACTGAGGCGGTTCGGGTCGCTCCCGTATCGCGTGCTGCAACCGACTCGGATGTGCGGCGTGGGCCTCCCACGTCGCACGCGTTAGGGTTTTCCGAACCGCATTATAAAAGATGCGCACCGGGGGCGCTGTACACACACCGAAACCAATCTAGGTTTGCCACCTCGTTCCTTGCGCCGCCGCCGTAGTCTACTCCATCCCGAGCGCCGGCGTCCACCGGCGAACGGGAGAGCAGGTCTTCGGAACCAGTCGCCTTTGTGATCCTGTACGGGAGAGGGCGAATTAGGTTTTTGGGAAGCGCTTCGCGCGACTGCTCGCTGCTTCCACGACGGCTCGTCTACCTAACAAGTCAGGCGGTGCTGCGTACCGTCGCCTCAAGCGTCGTCTGCTCCGACCCGTCATCGCCAACGTTGTCATCAACAACGTCTCTACAAACGATGGGTACGGAATCTGTGTCCTGATCTATCTGTTTAACATGTCTACTGTTTACATGTTTAGAGAGATCGTGTTGCTATTATTCATGTTGTCTGCTGCATCTACTATGTTCGAGTTTCACATGTTAATAGCTGCTGTCCTCATGATTTATATTCTGGAATTAATCGTGGAAATTATGCCTAATTATTCAACATCTAAGAGGTCACCACACATTCTCTTCAATACTGTACTAGAGTCTTAAAACCGGCCTGTGAATTCGCTACAGCATTTGCGTGACCAGGATGCTAATATGTGTCTTTACTTGTGGCCCTGAAAATGGTGGTGGTACCTACATCATGTGAGGCCTTTTACAGTAAGGACGAACAAATATTAACCGTCCAAACCAATAGATCTGACAGTTCAGATTTGTCAATACTTGTTAAACAAAGGACAAGTATTTTTCCAACAAAGGGAAAATTCGGTACCTGTAAAAATAAAAATAGAATCCGGCAGACTGGATCGGTGGCAGTATCGGCAACGCATGTAGACATATCTTTCACCTTCCTTATACTAGCTTCTTAACTTTAATCTTCCTTGTAGTAGCTTCCGTATTTTAATCTTTTTATACTAAGTTTTGAAGTACAAATAGTTGGCGCATGACTTAAAAAAATCGGACAAACACGTTACGAATACTAGATAGAAGAGAAAAAAAGGTACGGGGTTACAGATACTAGGTTTCATGCGTTCGTCCAGCTTTATATTAATTAGCAAAATATGCGTGCGTTGCTGCACTTTAGTGAGAGACAAGACGAGGATATAATCTATGGTTTAGGGCATCTCGAACAAGTGCGCTATATGGTCGCCGCGCGGAAAAAACGGCCATATTAGCACGCTCGAGGACGCGCGCGGGAATTTTTGAAGCGCGCGATAGAAAGCGGCAACCCGCTCGCTATTTTTCCCGCACCATCTCCAACTCAAGGTATAAATTGCCCATTGGCGCAAGACAGCCAGAAAACGGACGCAAGGATGGCCTACGCCACCCGGGGATGTGTATTCTGTCCACTAGGACATAAACGGACACATACGGATGAAATACATGGCCGCGTTGGAATTGACCTAACTACACCTTTCTATTCTCGTGTCGTCAATTTACCGGAAATCTTTGTAAAATTAATGTTTCATGTAAGTGGTTTAATTAAGTGACAAAAAATTGTATGATAGACGGACGATGGTAGCATACTACAGTAGTACGTACATACATACATCAGTACTCACATTTTTTCTTGCGGGGCAGTACTTCATGTTCACGGTAATTAAGTACAAGTTTCACTTTGTCAATATTTTAAACTGAGCGTTCCAAAGTTTAACGAGCTACTTCCATGGTAAGTATAATCGGAATATCCCTCATGATTTCCCTTGGGCATCCACAAATCAAATCAAATCACTACCTGGATTCTGAAAAAAAAATATACCCTGAATACCCTTGCAATCAACGGTGGAGAGATGACTCTCGCTCCTTCGCTCGTACGAACAATCACTCGTTGCTGGGAGCTCTATCCTCCTCGCACTACTAAAAACAGGGTGAAAGAATCTCCCGCGTTCAGTCTGTGGAGGCCGACCATCATAGTCGTCTCTACACCAAGTTGGTCTTAAAGTCTACTCTGACTTGCGGCAAGTTGCCTCAACACCCCGGTTGTAGGACTAGTAAATTGCACCGTAAAAAAGCCCCAGCATGTAGGCTACAAACCCGCGTCCGCGTTTGGCGTGAATACCGCCGTTTTTTCACCAGTCGCCCCCCCAGGACCTGAAAAAGCGCCGTTTCGGCGGAAATTAGCGCCGCTGCCCCCAGGCAGAACCCAGCCCGTTGGGTTCGGCCTGGGGGGGCGGCGAAAGGAAAAGCGCGCGTGGGCCAGCGCTGTCGGCGAGTGGAGCGCTATTTGCCCACTTTCCCCACCCCCCGACTCGTCTTTTCTGCTCGCCCGCCTCGCCGTCGCCACACCACCGGCCGCGCTCCACGCCGCCGCTGTCGGCCACAATCGCACAAGATCGACGAGACAAACCACCACCGGTCGCGCTCCACATCGTCGCCGCCGTTCGCTCGCGTGTCCGCCGCGGAGGAGGTTGTACCCAGTGAGCCGCGTCCACCCGCCCGCAAGGTGTTCGGCGCTGTATCCGAGCCATGGACTCCGACGCCGAGGAGATGCTCGCCGAGCTGTTCGACGAGGAAGACCAGGCTGCCATCGACGACGAGGAGCACCTGCTCGTCCTAAGCTGCCTGGCCAGATTACAGGCCCAGGACGCCGCGCCGCGCCGCACTGGATCGAAGCCCGGTCGCCGCAAGAGCTGGCCGAGACAACGGTACGAGGGCTACTGCATCCTCTACTCCGACTACTTCGCCGAGGATCCCACCAACGACGAGAAGGTGTTCCGGCGTCGTTCAGGATGAACGCACGCTCTTCCTCAACATCATGCATGCCATCTGGGAGTTCGACACCTACTTCAAGTTGAAGAAGGACTGCACCGGCACGGTAGGGTTTACCTCTATCCAGAAGTGCACGATGGCCATGAGGTTGCTTGCATACGGTGCTCCCGCAGATGCACAAGATGACTACCTGCGCATGAGCGAGTCCACAGCCCTCGAGTGCTTGAACAAGTTCTGCCGGCAGTGGTTGCAGTTTTTGGCCCAACATACCTGCGATCACCCAATGCGCAAGACACTGCTCGTCTCCTCGCAGAGAATGAAGCAAGAGGTTTCCGGGGATGCTGGCAGTATCGACTGCATGCACTGGGCATGGAAGAACTGCCCATTTGACTGGCAGGGGATGTACAAGGGAAAGGAGGGAGAGTGCTCGGTGGTTCTCGAGGCCGTGGCTTCGTACGATCTATGGATTTGGCATTTATTCTTTGGTATGCCTGGAAGTCACAACGACATCAATGTCTTGCAGTGCTCGAATGTCTTTGCCGATCTTGTCGAAGGCCATGCCCCCCTGTGAACTATGAGATCAATGGACATCAGTATACAAAGGGGTACTATCTTGCAGATGGCATCTACCCGAAGTGGGCAACATTTGTGAAGAGCATCTCCAACCCTATCCAGGAAGCGCAAAGCTTGGTTTACCAAGTGCCAGGAGGCTTGCAGGAAGGATGTTTGAGCGGGCATTTGGTGCGCTGCAATCTCGATTCGCTGTTGTCCGTACCCAGCTATGACTTGGTCGAAGTCCAACATGTGGGAGGTGATGCAGTGTTGTGTGATCTTGCACAACATGATCATTGAGAGTGAGCGGGATGACCCGGGCTGCACAGTTCGACAAGCACACCATACTACCGGCAGGGCCCTTGCAGATGATCACACTGTGCCGGCATCATGGACAGACTTCCTCACCAAGCGACAGGAGATTCCACGCTGCAACACATCATGCTCTGCAGGAGGACCTGGTGCAGCATTTGTGGGCGCGAAAGGGGAATGGCAATGTTGAGGACGATGACTAGTGTTCTTTTTTTTTAAAATTGTTGAACTATTTATTTGTGTGGCCAAACTCTATTTATTTGTGTGGCAAAACTCTATTTATTTGGTGGGATTTTTTTTTGATTGCCCAAATTTGGCCGAGTCGCCGCTGGGGAGGCGGCCTGGGTTCACGGCTGGGAAACGCGCCCCCCAGTTCCGAGAATAGCGCCGTTTCGCGCCGCGGCGCTAAAAAAGCGAGGGTTTTTGCGTCGTGGGGGGGCGCAACGACTGGAGATGCCCTTATATTCGTGTAGTCTACTCAGTTGGGATTCAAATCCTCGCTCCCTAGCTAGCACAAGATGTCTTGGTCCAACTTCATATGTCCACCTTTACACGATTATCATATATAGCTCTCGTGGGCTCCTGCACGCATAGCTCCAAGCTAGCTTGCGATGCCGATCGATGGAACCGCGTGCTGCAATGTGCCAACACATGATTACGACCGTATTGATGTCGCCTCCTGCGCCGGTGCATGCACCGGCGGCCGGAGTGGCGCCGCCTGGCCTGCCAGGTAGGCAGCAGTCGCCCGACCCGTCGCCGTCCTGGGTCTGTGTGTTTTTGGTGTGCGCCCGGCCGCGCGGCGGCATGTCGGGTTCTTCCGCGGCTGTACGGCTCAACGGTCGGACCTCTCTGTTCCTCATTTTGCCATCACACCTAAATGGAGTACATGATTATTATCGTAGTCCAGTCCAGTGTTTCACAATTCGCTGGAATCTAATTTCATGGCCTGCCAACCACTAACAAGGAGTAGGCTCATGTATGACGCTCGTAGCGTGGAAGCGGTGGTGGGCCGGCCCAGATGTTGGCACCTGCATGCTCGCAGTCGCAGGGCACTGATTGATGTGTCCTGTGTTACTATATAAGTTTTTTTTTTGTTCTTCTTTACTGCTGATGCTGGTTTAGTCCATTTTTTCTTTAGATTTTGCGAGAAAAAAATGCGAAATCGAAAACAAGTTCCTGAGTTTTATCAAATGGGAACAAATTTAAAAAAATGTTCAAAAATTTGAAAAATATTTTAAATTTTAGAAAGTTCATGAATTTTTCGAATTTTTAAAACAATGTTCATGCATTTTAAAATATTTAATGATTTTTATTTTTTTCATAAATCTTAAAAAAATGTGACGAATTCTTTAAAGTATATGTTGATGGATTTTCAAAATATTTGTAGATCTCGTGAAAATGTTCATGAATTAAAAATCGCTCGCAAAATTTCTAAGGTGTTCATAAAAATAAAAAATGTTCATGAATTTAAAAAATAAAAAAGAGAAGAAAACAAAAAACAATCTAGTAAATATAACAGGAAAAAACCATTCAAGATAGGAGATAAAAACAAGGAAAAACCGGTCTGAACAATCTACTCCCCCGATCCGATATTACTGTCGTAGCAGAAAAAACTGTTTAGGTACAACATAATAGTAGAACTAGCGACACTTTTTTTTATCAGAGGGAGTAGAAGATTCACAAAACCGGGGAGAAAAGCTTACCTGGACCGACCCATATAAACGGGTGCTACCACTAGGACGTACGCCCATTGGTCCGTAACGAAAGTGCGTCAAATATGAATCCCCAAAAGGAGTAGGCTCGTGTATGACACTCGTAGCGTGGAAGCGTTGGTGGCGGCCCAGATGATGGCACCTGCATGCTCACAGGGCACCGAATGTTGTGTCCTGTGTTACTATATAATTTTTTTTTTGTTCTTCTTTACTATTGATGTTGGTTTAGTCCATTTTTTCTTTAGATTTTGCGAGAAAAAAAAATGTGAAATCGAAAACAAGTTCCTGCATTTTAACAAAGGGAACAAATTTATAAAAATGTTCACAAATTGGAAAAATATTTTAAAATTTAAAAAGCTCATGAATTTTTCGAATTTTTAAAATAATGTTCATGCATTTTGAAAAAATCATGATTTTTGAAAAAAAAATCATAAATCTTAAAAAATGTCACGAATTCTTAAAAATATATGTTGATGGATTTTCAAAATATTTATAGATTTCGTGAAAATGTTCATGAATTAAAAAATGCTCACAAAATTTCTAAGGTCTTCACAAAAATTAAAAATGTCCATGAATTTAAAAAATAACAAAAAGAAGAAAACAAAAAAAATCTAGAAAAATAACAGGAAAAAACCAATCAAGATACAAGATAAAAACAAGGAAAAACGGTCAGAACAATCTACTCCCCAGATCCGATATTACTGTCATAGGAAATAAACTGTTTAGGTACAACATAATAGTAGAACTAGCGACACGATTTTTTATCAGAGGGAGTAGAAGATTCACAAAACCGGGGAGAACAGCTTGCCTGGACCGGCCCATCTAAACGGGTGCTAACACTAGGACGTACGTCCATTGCATCCATAACGAAAGTGCGTCCAATAGGAATCGCCTAGGATGTTACTCGCAAAAAACAAGGAGTACCATGCAACCGTCTTGGCTCGCAGATCCTATACGAAACCCATGTGCGGCGCGTGAGATTCCTGTACGCCTTTATTTTTTGTTTTTGTTTCTTTTGTATTTTTATTCATTCTTTACTTTTTTGGCTTTCTTCATCGTTTCTTGATTGTTTTTATTTGTAGTTTCATGATTATTTTAAAACACGACATGGATATTTTTATTGTACAACATATGGACCTTTTTTTCTTCCCACAAGAGCACTTTTGTGAAATTTACAGAAAATATTTGAATTACATGAATTTTTTTTAACCTCGCAAAGATATTTTAACCCGCAAATAACTTTTTGTCAACTCTATGAACATTTCTTAATCAAGATTGTAATTATTTCTAAAATTATAATAAATAATTACGACAAAGGTGAAAAGACAATTACCGTTATTGAGCTGCACCATCTACTTCCCATTTGGAACATCTTTCATGTGCCTGTACCGCTAACGGACACGATAGGCGGATTATAGGAGCTACAACCTTACATGGGCATTTCCCGTATGCCATCATTGCGACCATTAATACAGAGACACTCATGTGGCAACGTTTATGTGTGGGAGTGCGCTTGCCTATCCCAAGTAAGGATTATTGTTCTCTTTTTTCTTTTTTACCCTTTTCTATTTTATTTTCTTTTTTCAATTTTTTATTTTTGTCGGCTTAGTTTTCATTACTATTCATTTTCCGTTGTTTTTTTATTTTATGTTCTTCTTTTTATTTTCATTTCTAAATGTGTGGCCCTAACAAGTGTACAATTTTTTTCGGTATTCATGGAAATTATATTTGTAAAAACTTCAATAATATAAAAAAGTGTATGTGTTGTAAATTATAAATGTGCATACACATGTATATAAATATTCAAACATATATGAATAAAAGAACCTATGCTCCACCTGCTAATTAAAGTAAGGAAAGTTGGACAAAATTATGTTCAACCATGCGACAAGGTTAGATCGTAAGAGCATCTCTAAAAGATGGTGCTCTCATATTTCACCCTCCATCATCACAAAATAATGTCTTACCCATCATACACCAATGTGATTTACTTTATTAAAATAATGTAACTGACAACATATTTATAACAAAACTACCAAGGATAGTAATGGTGCCGATCCACATATGAAGCACAAATTCATGAACAACCAATAATTATAAACTAACCATAACTCAGATGAGACTTATCAAAAATATGTGTACCGGATAAGCATGGATAGAGGTGATATGTACATGTGGGCCTTCCCCATAGGTGCGTAAAACCTCGACCAAAATTTGGGTTAGGGTGCTGGAGATATGGATCACGGCCCTCGCATAAAGATAGAGATCTAAGCGCTGGATTAGGAGCCCATTTGGTTCATTGACGGGATAGAGTAGCTAGTTATCGGTTAACATGGATTTTTTTTTTAGACTAAAAGGTTAGACCCCCCGGTTTCATTGAAACCAAAACGGCCAACAGGCGATTCAGTTTTACAACCACGAGCAAAACGCCCACACGGCGAGCTAGTTTAACGAGCACACGCTCGGGGGGAGAACGAAAGGATGGACAAACAACAACCAGCTCCACAGTTTTATATGCAACATCTAAGACAGGGATTTTGCCCAGAACTTGGAGAGAAGACGCTTGCAGGTGGCTTCCTAGGCAGCATCCAGCTCCGGGAGGACCATCAACGCCAAGCGATCCGCAGGACCTCCCCGCGACACTTGTTCAGCTTCAGGATGAACTCGGTCAAAATCGGCGCAGCGGAAGGGGGAGCTAGGACTTTCCATTGTTCCAGTTCGTCCACCACTCTTCGGTTAACATGGATTTTGAGCGCATAGTTTCCCATATAATTAACCTACATTATCTCTCGTTCGCGTTTCCTCCAAATATTTGTAAAAACATTCAGGGAAAATACTCACGGATGTTCATCTTGCATATGATTTGTTGGCTTGCAAACCTTTTTTGCAAAAATGTGATCATATGTGTCCTACCAAATTCACACAGACTGAGCTGCAAATAGCATTCGGTTCACATGCATAAAATGTGTTCTCGTTTGTGCAGTGTGTATGTTTTGATTTCTCAGCACCTCGAGTACATGTTAATTACGCCACAATAAACGTTAAGAACGTGAAAACCTCAAACCATTTTATATATTTGGCGAGGTGCGCAAGGAAGAGATAAATAATAGGGATGAATAATATGTGTCGGAAGGTTTCGACCGACAATCCCATTAGGCTGGAGCATCTCCACTAACCTCCGTCTATAAAAATCGCATGAAAGCCAAAGCTGCTTGATTTCCTCTGATACGATGCGCACGAAACCCGAGCGAAGACACAAACGGAGAGGAAACTCTGCTCGATCGGAACGGGCCATGCACGCGGCGGACCTGGCCGTGATCGTGCACAGAGCTTGGGAATACTTTTGAGAAAACAAAGGGATGCACCCACTAGCTTCCGTCTATAAAAATCACAGGGAAGGCCAAACTGCTTGATTTCGTATGATACGATGCACCCCCTGGCACAAGGCAGAGCTAAAAAACAACTGATCAGGAAACTGCTTGGAACGGCCCATGCACGCGGCTGACCTGGCCGTGATTTGCATGCCAATATTTTAGAATAAACAGATGGATTTGCATGGGTATTGAAATGGTTAGGGCCAGCGGAGGAGTAGATCAAGTTTACACGCCGACGCGAGCGCCGTGACCGGTCCTGCGCTTGGGCAAAAGACGTCCCCTATCTAGATAAGTGAAACTCATCTATTGTTGAACGGAGGGAGTATATCTAGATAAGTGAAACTCATTTATTATTGAACGGAGGGAGTAGCACACAATAAGGTTAGATATGTTGATGATGACTAGGGAGAATGTTGGACTGAACCATACAACGCTCGAGCTGTGAGCCGATCCGCCAGGATGAGCACTCATGGCCGATGTGGCGCCAATTTTTTCATTTTTAAATCAATGGATTTTGCCTTTTCCTACCCGTGTCGTAGTGACTGTCGCCTGGCGCTCCTCCACGGTGAGGTCGGTCAGTTCGAGCAGCACGCGTAGTCGCATTCTTGGCCTAGTGTGGTTGAGTCCCTCCTAGGTGTGCTCGTCGCCACCCGGTCGGTGTCACCGCCATGTTTTAACATAACGTGTGTCGGTCGACGACCATACCCTTGCTTCGAAGACCGCCTGATCCTCTATGCCGCTTGCAACCTCTCATTAGGGAGGCAGTGGGACCACGGGAGTGAGTGATCATGTGCGTGAAAATGGGCTTCGTCAGTGGCTTATGTGAGTTGGGTCAGGCTACCCCGGACGAGTTGCCTTATCGGATCGGCATGCACCCCGCCTCTTTGTGGTAAAGGATTTGTGTTGAAGGAATCAACCTTATTGGGCTTTGTTGGTGGGTGGCTTCTATGAAATGGGAAATGTAGTGGTGTTGGTTCCAAGCAGGAGCCACAACACATGTCAAGCTTGAGAGTGAAATCTCTGGGTCGGACCTTCATTGTTTGTACTTCTCGTTCGTGATGCCTTCACATTGTTTCTTTTATGAAGGTCTTGCTTGGACATTGCCTTGATTTTCTCTCTAACGATGAAAACCCATGATCTGACCTCTCGGGTTGGATTTGACGATCATTTGTTTCACCCTTTCATGGAGGCGTCATTTTGGAGAACATATCTTGTTGTCTAGGTGTTGCCAACGAATGTATGATGTTGCATGCCTTTGATTTCTTCATCGTTAGTTTCGAGTCATTTTCTCCTATTTTTTTTTCAATAATTTGGCTTTATAGATTCTCAATATCTCGACTAGATATGGAAGTCGTCAGTTGCAAAAGCCAGTGTATATGGTATCAGCTTGATATTGATATATTGGTCTTTGTTGCGAACCGACCGGTGGTTAGATGGTTTGGAGGGTGGTTCTAACCAGCCCACCAGAGTTTAAACCATAGGGTTGATACATATGTGTCGCATATATATATAGACGGAATATTTTTTTAATGGAAGGCGACGTTCCCATCGATAGCGAGCCGTCTGTGGTGATTTCGTCGATCTCAATGCCGACCAGTCGGCTCGGTCTCTCGAAGGTGCTCATATGGGTATGACGTGCGTGTGGGTGTTTACAGGGTTACTGTATGCGCGTGTAAGTGAGTCCTTGACAAAAAATTAGTACGAACCGAAATCTCAAAGTGATTTCAACAATAACAATATACTCCACCAACTAGTTCATCGGACAATTCCAGATAAAGCAAGTTATCTGGGTGATTCCTTTTCAAAAAAAATAAAGCAAGTTATTAAGAGGGGTCTCTGTCCCCATTTCTTTCTATACACATGATGACCAAACATACAAAACACCCTTTCATCTTTGGCGAACTACCTCAGAGACCTCCTGATCATGTATTATTTTCTACAAGAAGAGAATGAGAGTCCAGACAGCTACGCACACTTTGCATCAGCGAAAAGAAAAACCTATTCCACGCGCGTGTATATGTTTCCAGGAAGAGGTCTCGGTAAATTCAAAAAAAAAAAAGGAAGAGGTCTCGGTCAAAATCACTATCAGTATGTGGAGTTGAAGTTCGGTTGCCAATTCAGAGAGGGGTAACTTCTCTAGCTAAATCTCTGCCGTGGGCATGTAATGATGCAGACCCAAATTCCGTGCAGAACCGCGAAAATCGTAGAAAAAGTACTGAACCCTTTTGCGTGCGACGAACACGCGTGGTGAAAAGTTTAGCCGTTGATCTCGTCGTCCTTAATTAAATAACACGCATTAGTGTAGTAGTATACCTTTACCACCTACTAACCTAGCCCCATCAGATCCACAGCTTACTCCTACCAACGACCAGCATATATGGCCGTTTACTAATGCAATCAGCATCAGCACGCGCCTCTATCTTCTAATCAGTCCCTAATATAAATGCTCTCCCCGTGCCGGCAGTACATACACACCTAGCTCTTGTTCATCGCTAAGCTCTTAGCCTCTGCTCTCCTTGACATTTCTCCATCGATCAGTAATGGACGGCCGGGATGAGTTCTTCTGCGACTACATGGTGCTGCGGCCGGAGAAGAGCGGCGTCCGAAGCCTCCTCCACCTTCTCTGCTCCTGCGATGTGGCCGCGAACGACGCCGTCGAATGCCCCGCCGGCACGGCCGAAGACCGACGGCTGCACCGCTGGGTCATCTTTGTCTCCGTCGTGGCGCAGATGCTGCTGCTGTGGGTGAAGAAGCCCATGGCCGCGCTCGGGAGGGCCGTCGAGTACTCGATGAA
This sequence comes from Alopecurus myosuroides, assembly GCA_028641055.1. Lineage (NCBI taxonomy): Eukaryota > Viridiplantae > Streptophyta > Magnoliopsida > Poales > Poaceae > Alopecurus > Alopecurus myosuroides. The sequence goes on along the minus strand of CM054057.1, from coordinate 709,783,217 downwards.
CCTCGTCAACGATAATGGCGGGGGCGTGCTCAAGCTTATCAAGAACGCCATGGAAGGTAATTGCTGAGATCTAGCATTAGGTTGTAGCATGGCTTTGTTTCATTTCCTTTGGAGCACAGTAACGACATCGATTTTCAGTTAAGAACAATGCTGAACCAACGAGATCTCATACTCGACGTACATTTGCAGGCAAAAAAGTACGATTTCCAGACAGAGAATCTCCCAACTACCGATCGTTCATCGGGCTTCTGGACACGAGAATCGAGCTGGACATGAAGATCAAGCCAGGGCATAGCAATTACCACGCCGCGCTCGGCATCATGGCCTCCAAACTCGCCTACGAGAACGAGCTCGTCGTCAAGACCGTCGTCGAAAACCATTGGCAGATGAAATTCCTCGAGTTCTTCAACTGCTCCAATGGTACGTACTTACAAAAGATCAGGAAATGTGTTATCTTTTGCATAATACAAGCGACTAAATGTGTTACATATCTTTTGCCGGCAGCATTCCGTGCTGAAGACGACCGCACGACCCAGGCCTTCATGTTCGCCGACAAGGCGGCGGACGCCGAGCTTGCCGTAGTGGCGTTCCGTGGCACGGGGGCGTTCGATGCGGACCAGTGGAGCACGGACGTGGACATCTCCTGGTACGAGATCCCGGGGGTGGGAAGGGCCCACGGCGGCTTCATGAAGGCGCTCGGGCTGCAGAGGAACACGGGGTGGCCGGCGAACATCGACGCGAGCACGGAGCGGCCGTTCGCCTACTACGCCATCCGCGACGCGCTCAAGAAGTTCCTGGCGGCAAACCCGCGCGCCAAGTTCGCGCTCACGGGTCACAGTCTCGGCGGCGCTCTTGCCGTGCTGTTCCCGGCTATCCTCGCACTGCACGGCGAGCACGACCTGCTGGCCAGGCTCCACGGCGTGTACACGTACGGGCAGCCCCGCGTCGGCGACAAGCGGCTCGGGGAGTTCGTGGAGCGGCACCTGGACACGCCGGGGGCGAGGAGGAGGTACTTCCGATTCGTGTACTGCAACGACGTGGTTCCGCGGGTGCCGTACGACGGCGGCGCTCTCCTCTTCAAGCATTTCGGGCGCGTCGTCTACTTCAACCGTTTGTACAAAGCGCAAGCCATGGACGAGGAGCCGAACAAGAACTACTTCTCGCCGGCGTTCCTGGTGCCCAAGTACGCCAACGCGGCGTTGGAGCTCGCCAGGGGGCACGTGATCGGGAAGGTGGAAGGTGTGGAGTACGCGGAGGGGTGGCTGATGAGGTTTCTCCGGGTGGTTGGGCTGGTGATCCCCGGCATGCCGCCGCACGCGCCGCAGGACTACGTGAACGCTACCAGGCTCGGAGCGGCGTCGCTCGACCTGCTTCTCCGCGATCACTGATAAATTTCTTCTCCGGGCTTTGAGTCACGTGAGTGGCCTCAACCAGGCATGTAATACGACTTTTCCCTCAACCAAGCCGATTCTTTTTTTTAGAACAACCAGGCTAATTCTATGTCCTCGCATGTGTACTGCGCATGTGCCGTTGTGTCATTATGTTTTGGCGTCTCCTTTCTGCATAATACTCCTTATCCACCATTTTTCTAGAATTACTAGAAGCTGTAAGCGTGGTGACTGAGCCGGCTGACGAGGCCCCTCTGGCACGCGCGTGTTGAGGGACGTAGGATCTTGGCTAAAAAAGATCGAGGCCGTTTGAAGGCATCGTGTGAATTTTTTACGTGGCTGCGTAACTAGCCGGTTGCTGGCCCCACACTTGGTCTCGTCGCGATTTGATGGCCTGATAAAAGAAGTTCACTGCTCGGCGCTCGCCCTTCTACTCCCTCCCCTGTTTCCATTCTCGCGTGAAACATCGCCACCTTCCCCCTCAAGTTGCTCAAATAAAATCAGAATAGTCTGTAATGACGAATTTTTCGGAGCACTTATATTTCTCAAATATAAACTTAAAGAACGAAAAAATTTCGGAATTAACTGAGAAATAAGCACAAAAAGTTTTAGGTCATTTCGATCTTTCTGTGAATTATACGATTTTTTTAGGGTGGACAGCAGCTGTTTCATGCGCAGAAATCCAAAACTAACTCCACTTTTCGCTAGAAACTTTACTTGACACAATTAATAAATGAAAATAAAGATACGAAAGAGTTGCTACAGAAGTATAAAACCCTTACTCAAAGAAAACAGAGAAAAATTAAGAAAAAAAAAATCCATGGGTTATCTTCCAAGAAGTGATTTTCTTTATAACCTTTTAGCTAGGCATAATTTGAAAAGACACTCACACAAGAATAATGAACTGAAGCAAAACAAAGCATCAAGAAGCAAATGTAAAACAAATTTAAGTCTAACCCACCTCCTATGAAAAAGAATCTTCTATAATAATATGTCAATAAATCACAAAATGGCTAGCATAGGAAGACAAAATAAGTGCAACTTCAAAAAATTTAACATAAAGAGAGGAAACTTGATATTGTTGAGATGCATAAAACTATGTTTCCCTCTCTCATAATAACTTTTAATAGCACCATGAATAAAATTAACAATATAACTATCACATAAAACATTATTATCATGAGCCACATGCATAAAAGAATGAATACTCTCCACATAAGCATAGTCATTCTTATTAATAGTAATAGAAGCAAATTCAACAAAATAGCTATCATTATTATTCTCATCACCATAATCATCAAATATAAGAGACATATTATAACCATAATTAAATTTCTCCTCAATAGTAGGTATACTTAACATATCATATTTATCATTATAATCGCCATAATTAATTTTCTCCTCAATAGTTTAGTACTATACCTTTACCACCTACTAACCTAGCCCCATCAAATCCACAGCTTACTGCTACCAACGACCAGCATATATGACCGTTTACTAATGTCATCAGCATTAGCACGTGTCTCTATCTTCTAATTAGCCCCTAATATATAAATGCTCTCCCCGTGCCGGCAGTACATACACACCTAGCTCTTGTTCATCGCTAAGCTCTTAGCCTCTGCTCTCCTTACACTGGTCCATCGATCGGTAATGGACGGCCGGGATGAGTTCCTCTGCGACTACATGGTGCTGCGTCCGGACAAGAGCGGCGTCTGAAGCCTCCTCCACCTTCTCTGCTCCTGCGACGTGGCCGCGAACGACGCCGTAGAATGCCCCGTCGGTACGGCCGAAGACCGACGGCTGCACCGGTGGGTCATCTTCGTCTTCGTCGTTGCGCAGATGTTGCTGATGTGGGTGAAGAAGCCCATGGCTGTGCTCGAGAGCGCCGTCGGGTACTGGATGAACCTCGTCAACGATAATGGGGGCGGCGTGCTTAACTTTATCAAGATCGCCATGGAAGGTAATTGATGACATCTAGCATTAGGTTGTAGCATGGCTTTGTTTCATTTCCTTTCGAGCACGGTAACGACATCGATTTTCAGTTAAGATTTAAGAACAATGCTGAAACAACGAGATCTCATACTCCACGTACGTTTGCAGACAAAAAAGTACGATTTCCGGACAGAGAATCTCCCAACTACCAATCGTTCATCGGGCTTCTGGAGACGAGAATCGAGCTGGACAAGAAGATCAAGTTAGGGGATAGCAATTACCACGCTGCGCTCGGCATCATGGCCTCCAAACTCGCCTACGAGAACGAGCTCGTCGTCAAGAACGTCGTCGAAAACCATTGGCAGTTGAAATTCCTCGAGTTCTTCAACTGCCCAAATGGTACGTACGCAAGATCAGAAAATCTTACTGCATGAAAAATAAATAAACACATGCCACAGATGCCATTTACATAATACAAGCAACTAATTAAAATGTGTTATCCTTTTCCGGCAGCATTCCGAGCTGAAGGTGGTCACACGACCCAGGCCTTCATGTTCGCCGACAAGGCGGCGGACGCCGACCTTGCCAAGTTGCCATAGTGGCGTTTTGTGGCACGGGGGCGTTCGACGAGGACTAGTGGAGCACGGACGTGGACATCTCTTGGTACGGGATAGCAGGGGTGGGAAGGGCCCACGGCGGCTTCATGAAGGCGCTCGGGCTGTAGAGGAACACGGGATGGCCGGGTTCGCCTACTACGACATCCTCGACGCGCTGAAGAAGTTCCTGGCGGCTAACCCGCATGCCAAGTTTGCCGTCACGGCTCATCGTCTCGGCGGCGCTCTCGCCGTTCTCTTCCCGGCTATCCTAGCCCTGCACGGCGAGCACGACCTGCTGTCAAGGTTCCACGGCGTGTACACGTACGGGCAGCCCCGCGTCGGGGACAAGCGGCTCGGGGAGTACGTGGAGAAATACCTAGACACGCCGGGGGAGAGGAGGAGGTACTTACGGTTCATGTACTGCAACGATGTGGTGCCGCAGGTGCCGTACGACGGCGGCGCTCTCCTGTTCAAGCATTTCGGGTGTGCCGTGTAGAGGCCCCAAACCGGATGGTCCAGAACCCCTCGTATGCATACATTCACGATCCCAAGAATTCAGCCGTGAACAACATACGAAGTTGGTACACAGATACATTATCCATTACACGAATAAAATAGTCTTACAAGCAAATGGTCACATGACCAAGTCTTAGCAACTGTCACGCAGCACAGGCAAATGCCTCACAACACACACAGCGGAAACTAAAGACAACGTAGATAGCCCATGTCACACCTTCACCAACAGGCTGCTGACCGGGAGCCGGGGCTAATGCACATAGTCGTCGGATAAGTACTCCTCCTCAGGTGGAATCTCCTCAAAGTCTGGCCAAGTAAATAGCTAGGGGCAAAACCAATATGAGTACATTTGAATGTACTCTGCTAGACATCCTTTATACACTTACAAAATGCAATATGCTTATATGATGGATAGGTAGGCTATAAATAGGGCTCACTACCCATGGTGTGTATCTAAGATAACATCATGGTTGCTTTATCATCTCTGTATCTTTGTTGAAGAAGAAACTTCAGAAGAAAATAATATAATTTTTCTTTCTCTTGTAGATATTGCATATCCAAGAGGTTTCAGAAAATTGGTTTTATAAAAGAGTTTTCTCTTTGCAAAAATTCTTGGAAAGCATCTCCAGTTCCTTCATCGGTACCATCCCGGTACAAGTCCTTTGTTCAAAAACACTTTTTCAAAAACTTGACACAATGCTAGCTACATGGCCTTTCAACTGCCCATATCCGAGGGCTCGCTATTCTGAATAGTTTTACTCTGCAGAGATGTATATATTCCACTAGATCCAAACGTCTGCCACACCCATGGATCGACACAGAGATATGCAAGCATCAGAAGAATTATCCTAAGTTCCACTCTGAACAAGCTAGTATATGGCTATCCCTTCAACTAGGATTATTCCCCTTGGCACCATGTCACACATCGCCACAGCAGGGGACCCAATTGTCGCACCTGGAGGAGAACTTAATCCCTCACTGTGTATGTCCCGTTTCTCACTCCTGGCGACACTTTGGTTCAGAGAATCATCCTCTCTATAGCAACTTGGGATAGGACACACACTAACAAACTCAAGTATCTAGATAGGCCCCGTACCCATGTTGGGGTAGAGTGGAAGTACTTCTTGGTTGTCCAGCGAAGACTAGGTTATGTGCCTTTTGTAAACCATTTGAAAATAACTCTTTAGCTCCCCCGGTGAACAAGGTCCTCCCTTTTCACCGTGGATTTTTCTTAACTCATTTGTTTGCAAAAACACATTTTAAAAGTGTCCACTTAGGGACTCAAGATTATTATCTTAGGCAGTATTTATATACCATATAGTGGCTAAAGGCTTGGTAACACCAAGTTGACTAATGGCAAGGTGATAGTATAACTATATAATATTAATAGTAATAATGATAGTCACTCAATAAAATAGTTTTGGTAATCAAGTTTTTGTAAAACTTCAGAAGTAGAGCGTGCATGATAGATAATGATAAGTAGTATAACAGCAAGATTTAAGGATGGCTTACCTTGGTGGAGTTGAGGGTCTTGCTCGTGGTAGCAACAAGAGTGATAGTAATATCCTCCCGCTCCAACTATCTCTTCCTCGTTTTCTATCATGGCAAAATAGAAATAACGACACACAACAAACAAAATACAACACAATCAGAACTGAACTAAGCAAGAAATGGTACTCAATGAAACAATACAACAATCAATGCACAAACAAAATAGCACACAAGTTCACAAAACAACACTACACAAGCATACACCCAAAATAACAATATTCATTATTATTACTACCACTACTATGCTTGAGATATTCCATTTATCAACAACATGAGATGGAACCAGTGGGTGTAACACTAGGTTTTCCATGTCATTAAAGAGAGGTCATAAGCCTCTGGTCCAACTTGTGGAAAACAAAACATTCACTAAGCAAAAATACAACTATTGATTCTAGTGAGAAATAACACTATGAATAAATAACACCATACTACACATGCATCTCTAAGAATTTGAGCGCAACCTAACAGAGGTGAAAACAAATACTAATTAGTACGAAAGTGATACTGGATCCAACAAAATTCTTCTAAAAACTTGAGTAGTAAATCTATCTATACCTTGCATCACAAGATTTATTAAAATAAAACTAGAGACAATACTATGCATATACTAGTTCCATATATTTCCCCAACATGCACACATTTTCTAACATGCTAGATATGTGAGTAAACAACCTTTTAACACAAAGCACAACATCTAAACATGCTAGAAAACAAAATAAAACTAGCAAGAAATTGTTCTAAAAATAAATCTACACATATTATTTCTAACAGAAAAGTGCAAAATCTTAGATCTGTTGCCAAAATAAATCTGGGGTTCTAAAAATCACACCAAACTAGTATAACATATATCTAAGCATACACTAACAGATCCAGTTGGATTCACATCAGAAAGTATCTTTAAAAAACTTATAAAAATCCTAGAATATGCTACTGGACTTTTACCAAAGTGGATGACATTTCCAAATGGTAGCTCACCTTGATATCAGGTCAAGCCCTACTGATAGATATAGTCAAGGGCTACTCAAATAATTTTAGTTTGCACTATTTTAACATTGCAACAAAACGTTATTGCATTTTCACTCTAACAGACAGTGTGTGGCACAGGTTTTATCATTTGCAAAATAATGTTCCAAATGTAGATCTACAAGTTGCATGTTTTCAGGATTTAGTAGACCTACAATAGATAATTTTGGTTGATTTTATTTTTGAGTTTAGCTATTTTTAACACGATTAAAGTAACTTGCATGTTTCAGTTGATTTTAAAAAGAAAAATGAATAAGTGTGCGGGCTGTTCTTTCGTTCGTGCGCGCGGCCCGCTAAGGCCTTACGGCCCAGCTCGCTTCCGCGGAGCGCGGCGCGCGCGTAACGCTTCATGGTTCAAATGTGGCCGTTGATCTCACGATCAACACCGCACGGCCATCGCCTTCCTCCCTCTATCCTCTCTTTCTCTCACGCAGACACGGGCGAACGGCCGGTGGCGAAACCGACGATCTGCTCACCTAAGGGTGCGTGGGATGGTGGCGCGGGGTCAGGGTGGTGTCACGGGCTCGAGACAGTGCAGGGGCGGTGAAGACGCGGCTCGGGACGGCCCCAATCGACGGAGCAATGCTGCGGGCCGCGGCGGCTCCGACGGGTTCTCCGGCGAACCTGCAAACGAGGGGACACAACAACACATCAGGGAGGTCTACGGAGGGTGGCGAGTGCAGTGGATGCAAAGGAGAGGGGCGAGATTGCCCACAGCGTGCGCCTCCCACCTTTGCACTCCGCGGTGGCCGACAGCGTTTTCTGGCGCTCTGGGCTCACAACGAGCCCAGGGCGTGCACGCTTATGGTCTGGGTGTGGGAGGGTTGGGTGGTGCGTACACTGGCACGGCGAGGGTGTTCCCGTGGCTTTATAGCCACGGTGCCACGGTGTGTGCGCACGGGGGCGCTCTCGGGCGACAGGGAATGGGCTGGGGGCGTGCCCTAGGCGTCCATGCCGTGCCTCCCGCCCTTTGGGCGTGTCCAGGGGGTGTTCTAGTGTAAGTTAAAGCCACAACGGGCGAGAGAGGGTGAGGGATTCGAGATATGGCAACAGTGGCCAGCACAGTGGCACAACTGACAGCAGCCCATGCCACTGCCCCTTCTTTTCACCTCTAAAACCAGCCCCTCCCTCTCCTCTATAGTCAAACCCTCGGGCATCCAAGGCATGGAAATTTTTGAGGGATGACTAGGCTTCTAGAAGGTCCAAGTGGATCAACTAAAAAGTTTTCCAATCAAAAGATATGAACAAATGAATTTGGTGTCATTTCTGTTTTTCTGAATTTTCAGATTCAATTAAAAGACTTAGTGGATTTTTGCCAAGTGTTGGAACAGACTGGATTAGGCAAAGGTTGATCCTGTTTTCATGAACCAAACCCAAACCAAAAGTTGTTTTCAAAGTGTGGTGTTGTTAAGCAACATTTGTACTTTCAGAAACATCAAAAGAAAACCAATTTGAAAATCAAATGGGCCATGAAAACAAGGTGGAAAAACAGCTAGTTCCTGTTTTTCTATGTTTTTCGGAAAACACAATCCTGTCTTATTTTCTTAACACAAAACCATCAAGCAAAAGATTGTTTTATCAATTTAATTTTTCAAACCAAGCTCACCCCTTTGTAGTCCATATATTGGAGAACATATTCATGCCAAGAAAACATAAAATATGATTCCCTAACATATAGATAACATGAGTGAAAACAGCTACTTGACTTATGTTTCAGAATTAAGTTTCTATAGAAAACTTAAAATAAAACATGCAATTATTCTTTTTCCAAATTGTTTTCTTGGTTCAAACCAAACCAAATATTATCATTAAGTTGAAAGCAACAATGTCACAAGAACTTTGGATGAAATGTATTGAAAACATCATGTGGAAAACAACACAGAAATAATCAGAAAACATCAGAAAAGATAATAAATGATTTTATCAAAGCTTGCTTGCATTGCATAGATAACCATGGTTCATTAAATAATGTGGGATTACACAAGGGAATTAAAAAATGGCTCACAAAAATGGCTTGCCTCATGTGTTACAAGTGACCCATAACTCGGGTGTGACAGATCTCCCCCCTTAAAAGAATCTCGCCCCGAGATTCGCGGGTCTAGTCTTTAAGGAAACCAGGGAACTCCTTACTGATATAATCTTCACGCTCCCAGGTTGATTCCTCCTCTAAATGATTTGACCACTGAATCTTAAGGAACTTGAAAGCATTTCTCCTAGTAGCACGGACATTTTCCTCAGGTACACGCAACGGTCGATCACGGTATGTCAAATCATCATTGATGTCAATGGTCTTGAAGTCAACGTCTTGGTAAGTGAGATTCTTCTCAGGTACATGAAGACACTTCTAGAGCAATGACACATGAAAAACATCGTGAAAGGCTGAAAACTCTTCAGGCAGTTCAAGTTTATAAGATAGCTCTCCACGACGGGCTAGGTTCTTAAACGGGCCGATATACCGGGGTGCAAGCTTTTCGTTGACATGGAAACGTTGCATCCGTTTGAGCGACGTGACACGCAGATACACGAAATCTCCAATTGTCAAAGAGACGCCGTGACGCTTAGTGTCCGCATAGCTCTTCTGGCGTGATTGTGCGTCTTTAAGACGGTCACGGATTAAGTGCACTTGCTCCTCTACAGCTTTTAGAGTGTCAACTCCAAAGATTTGACTGTCGCCTGTTTCAGTCCAGTTCATAGGTGTGCGACACTTCCGTCCATACAAGGCTTGAAAAGGTGCCATCTGCAGGCTTGACTGATAGCTGTTGTTGTAGGAAAACTCTGCAAACGGCGGGCAATCTTCCCACTTAACTCCATAGGAAAAAACACATGAACGAAGCATGTCCTCCAATATCTGGTTCACACGCTCTGTCTGTCCATCAGTATGTGGATGGTAGACTGTGCTAAAGGCTAGATTGGTTCCCAAAGCTTCGTGTAACTTCTTCCAGAATCTAGATGTGAACTGTGATCCTCGATCTGACACAATCCTGCTGGGAATTCCGTGCAGGCTGACTATCCGAGAAATATAGAGATCAGCAAGCTGGTCTCCACGATATGTGGTCTTGATAGGTATAAAGTGTGCAACTTTGGTGATCCTTTCAGCGACTACCCATATCGAATCATTTCCTCGACTGGACCATGGCAGTCCAGTAATGAATTCCATCCCAACTTCATCCCATTTCCAAACAGGCACTTGCAATGGCTGTACCAAACCGGCGGGACGCTGATGTCCAGCCTTTTTCACTTGCTGACAAATATGGCACTTGGCTATAAACGAGGCAATATCTCGCTTCATTCCGTGCCACCAAAACTTCTCCTTCAAATCTTGATACATTTTAGTTCCTCGAGGGTGAATAGAGTATAAAGTGTCATGAGCCTCAGTCATGATAGTTTTCTTCATCTCAAATTCAGTTGGAACACACATGCGTCCTTCATACCATAAGACTCCATCAGAATCAATGGTAAACCGGCAACTTCTTCTTTCTCCATACGGGTTTTAATTCCCTCAATACTCTTCTGGCCCTTCTGAGCTTCTTTGATTTGATCAACAAGAGTTGGTTTAACTTCCATGGCATCCAACATGCCATAGCTGACCACCTCAATACCAAGTTGGTCAAGCTCTTTCCACAACTCCGGTTGTCTGATCTGAATCATAGCATTCACAGAGCCAGCTCTCGACTAAGAGCATCCGCAACAACATTTGCTTTCCCAGGGTCATAGTGGATACTAAGATCATAGTCCTTGATGAGCTCTATCAACCGGCGTTGCCTCATATTGAGTTCACGCTGTGTAAAGATATACTTCAAACTCTTACGATCCGTATAGATTTCACACCTCTTCGCAATAAGAAAATGTCGCCATGCTTTGAGAGCATGCACAACTGTAGCAACCTCTAAGTCATGAGTAGGATAATTCAACTCATGTGGTCTCAACTGGCGTGAGATAAATGAGATGACCTTTCCCTCTTGCATTAAAACACTTCCAAGACCAAGCTTAGAAGCATCAAAATACACATCGAAACTCTTGGTGACATCCGGCATAATGAGTATTGGGGCTGTCACCAGTCGATTCTTCAATTCTTGAAAGCTCTCAGCACATTTGTCCGCCCACACAAACTTGCTATCCTTCTTGAGCAATTGAGTGAGTGGTCTGGTGATGTTCTAGAATCCTTGAACAAACTTGCGGTAATATCCGGCTAATCCCAGAAATGATCTGACTTTAGTATGATTAGTCGGGGCAACCCGATTTGCTACAGACTGAACTAGAGCAGAGTCAACAGAGATTCCTCCTCCATATACTACGTGTCCAAGAAATCCGACTTCTTTCAACCAGAATTGGCACTTACTGAACTTAGTATACAGTTGATGATGTCGAAGTGTTCCGAGAACAGTTCTTAGATGTTCTTCGTGTTCTTCCTCACTCTTGGAGTAGATAAGAATGTCGTCAATGAAAACCACGACAAACTTGTCCAGGCATTCCATGAAAACCTTATTCATAAGATTCATGAAGTAGGCAGGGGCATTTGTTAGACCAAAATACATCACAGTGTACTCATTCAATCCGTAACGTGTAGTGAATGTGGTATTTGGAATATCAGTATCTCGAACCTTCAACTGATGATAACCAGTACGAAGATCGATCTTTGAGAAAATTCTTGCCCCATTTAGCTGGTCAAACAGGTCTTCAATTTGGGCAACGGGTATTTGTTCTTGATGGTAACATCATTCAACTTACGGTAATCCACACATAGACGTGAGGAACCGTCCCGCTTGTCCATAAAAATGACAGGTTATCCCCATGGTGATGCACTAGGGCGAATCAAACCTTTCCTTAACATGTCATCCAACTGCTTCTTCAACTCATCTAGCTCTTTCGGATTCATCCAATAAGGCTTATGTGCTATTGGTCCACTGCCGGGTATTAACTCAATAACAAACTCGATGTCCCGATCAGGCGGCATACCGGGTAACTCCTCAGGGAATACATCCGGGTATTCACATACTACCGGAACTTCCTCAAGTGCAGGTGTCGCTATAACAGTGTGGCAGTGAGTCTCTGACTTTGACTTGGTTGCGGCGAAAGCAACTTTCTACCCATCACTGGCAGTCAATGATATGGACTTCCTGGTGCAATCAATCACACCACTATACTTGGTCATCCAATTCATACCCAGTACTACTTCTATCCCTTGGGATCCCAGTACTATCAGGTCGGCATGAAAAGTTTTCCCTTGTATGTCCACGAGTATCTCTTTGCAAACACGGTTGTTTTTTGTGCTAGCTCCGGGTATTTGTACTAACATAGGGTTTTGCATAAGTGTGTGTTTCATCCCACTATTTTCAACAAATGGCATAGTAAAAAAATAATGCGATGCACCCAAATCAAACAGTACTTCAACAGGTACAGAGTTGACAGGAAACGTACCCATCACCATATCAGGTGTGTCCTGAACCTCCTCAGCAGTGACGTGATTCAGGTGTCCTCTGGTCACATTATGCCTCTTGGGCACTGGTGCATGTGTCATCTTGGTAGCATTGTTTTGAGGTGGTGGAGTGATCTTTCTTGGGCACTCCCGAGAAAAATGTCCTTCCTTGCCACAGGTAAAGCAACATCCATTGGGTTTTGGGTTCTGGTTTGGCTTGGCAGCAAGGTTGGATTTGTTTCCATTCCCATTTCCACTTCCACTACCTCCTCGCTTGGGTGCATAAGGTGCACGGTTGTTGTTGTGGTAGTTGTTGTAGTTGTTGTGGCCATGGTGGTTGTTGTTATTGTGGTTGTGGTTGTGGTTGTTATGGTGGTTTCTTGGCGCATAAGCAGGCGCCCTGTGTGGTGGTGGTGGCCTGGCATAGGGTGTGGGGCAGTGTCTAGGTGCACTAGGTCCACCTTGGTACTGCATCTTCCTCTTCCTATTGTCAAAGACATTCTGTCTCTTGTGCTCCATCATCATCGCGGCATCCGCGAGCGACTCCAAATCCAGGAATGATATGACCACTAAGGTGCACTGCAACTCATCGTGCAGCCCATTCAAGAATCTCTCCTTCTTCTTAGCTTCTGTGTTAACTTCATATGGTGCATACCGGGATAGCAGAGTGAATTCCTCCCAGTATTTTGATACAGACATACCTCCCTGCCTCAACTTCAAGAACTTATCCTTCATGATGTTAATCACACCCTGAGGGATGTGATATATGCGGAACCGGACGGTGAAGTCTTCCCAAGTGAAAACGTAGCCAGCGGTGACAGTGTCACGGGTAGTCTCCCACCAAGTCCTTGCTGGTCCAGCAAGAAAGTGGGTGGCGAACAATACCTTGTCATTGTCTTCCACTGATGCCATTTGCAGATTCTTGGCGATGGTGCGATGCCAATCGTCAGCGTCTAGTGGTTCCACGATCTTGGTGAAAACCGGAGGATTTGTCTGCTGAAACACCTTCAGCTTCGAGCGCCCTCCATTTCCGTTGCCATCGCCATTATTATCGTTGTTGGCGCTGGCAGCGGCTATCTGCTGCAGGGCAGTGACAGTGGCGGCACTCTCAGCTCGTGCGGCCCCGCGATCCTCCATCATCAAGGACAACAATGCCTCCATTGTCGATCGGGGTGGTGGTGGTGGTTCCTGACGCGGCGGCATGCTGTTTTATTGGAACATGTGTAATACTATGCAGCAAGACTTCTTTTTTTTTGAAAACCAAAAGCTAGAGCAACCAAAAAGAGTGTCTAAAAACCAAAAAGAAATGACAAGTGATCAATTATGGGTAACGATTTTTATGGGTTGAGACAAATTTCCAAACATAGGTATCACTCAAACAAGCATCACATTCATAGCATAGAGTCATACATAGCACAACACATCAACAGATAACTAACACAACTAGGCTCCTCAGAGCTACATCGGAGAATTCGCCTCATAGGGTCGGCGTACATCTCACTGGCACAACTCCAAAAGATGAGGTACTACGACTAGTCCTGCTCGCTGTCTCCGTCAAAAAGGATCTCCTCAGGATCCTCCTCCTCAGCTAAGTCGTCATCCTCCTGCTCGCTTTGCTCGCTCATGTCCATCCCATCAGCATCTGATAAAATGCCATTGTCGACTAGGAGATCCTCGTTCTCCCTGCGGAGCTCGGTGTTCTCCTCCTCAAGCTCCTCAAGTGTGGTGTCCCGAGTAGCCAGGTCCTCTCTCGCGGTCTTCAGTCGCCCACGCAGAGTCGTGTTGGCAGCCTAGAGTGCCTCCACCTTGTGAGTGAGACGTGTACGGCCCAGACGAGTGGTCCGCAGCTGTCCCTCCAAGGCTCGGGTTCGGGCGGTCTCTCTCTCAATGTCAAGAATCGTCTTACCCACGTGGGTACAGAGAAGACGGCACTCCGCAACAATGGTGTGCTGCAGAATGCTCATGTCATCAATTCGACGCTGAGTGCGGTGCAGCAAGACCTCCATGTCCTCCATGTGAGAACCCATACCATCGAGATCCTGGGGTACAACAACGGGTGTGCCAGTCTCGTCTCTCCTTCCGAGAAACTCAAAGCGAGTACCCAGGTACTGGAAGTGTCTCAGATGATCCAGGTGTGCAATAGCCTCCTGGATCACCCTAACAGCGCCCTCCTGCCAGGAGCGCTCAAAGACGGTGACGACGAAGGTCTCTGCAGAAGCAGTGGTCAGCGGAGGACGGATAGTACACTCCACGAACCAGTCTCCCTCAATAGGAGAACCAAAGATCATCCCTCCGCGCAACTCGGGGACCGGACGATCGATAAGCTCCGTCATCGCTACGAGCCTCCGCTCGAAACGAAAGGGGACATCTCTCGCCGGTCCCAACTGGCAAGCCTCGGTGAACACAACGTTCATCTACACAAAATAAGTAAGCTTAAGTTAGACCCAAGTGTGCAAAGTTTTAGATTGGAACATGGCATTACTTAATGTAAGTAGTGTTGCAATAACATAAGAATAATTTAAAACTTAGTCACTTAAATATATTATAGGTTTTCAGAGTACTAGCTAACGTCCATGCTAACTAAGGGCTCCTAAGGTCAGGATAGCTCTGATACCAACTTTGTAGAGGCCCAAACCGGATGGTCCAGAACCCCTCATATGCATACATTCACGATCCCAAGAATTCAGTCGTGAACAACATACGAAGTTGGTACACAGATACATTATCCATTACACGAATAAAATAGTCTTACAAGCAAATGGTCACATGACCAAGTCTTAACAACAGTCACGCAGGACATGCAAATGTCCCACAACACACACAGCGGAAACTAAAGATAACGTAGATATCCCATGTCACGCCTTCACCAACAGGCTGCTGACCGGGAGCCGGGCCTAATTCGCATAGTCGTCGGAAAAGTACTCCTCCTCATGTGGCATCTCCTCAAATTCTGGCCAAGTAAATAGCCAGGAGCGAAACCAATATGAGTACATTTGAATGTACTCTGCTAGACATCCTTTATACACTTACAAAATGCAATATTCTTATATGGTGGATAGGTAGGCTATAAATAGGGCTCACTGCCCATGGTGTGTATCTAGGATTACATCATGTTTGCTTTATCATCTCTGTATCTTTGTTGAAGAAGAAACTTCAGAAGAAAATAATATAATTTTTCTTTCTCTTGTAGATATTGCATATCCAAGAGGTTTTATAAAACTGGTTTTATAAAAGAGTTTTCTCTTTGAAAAACTTTTTGGAAAACATCTCCAGTTCCTTCATCGGTACCATCCCGGTACAAGTCCTTTGTTCAAAAACACTTTTTTTGAAAAAGTTGACACAATGCTATCTACATGGCCTTTCAACTGCCCATATCTGAGGGCTCGGCTATTCTGAATAGTTTTACTCTTCAAAGGTGTACACATTCCACTAGATCCAAACGTGTGCCTTGAACCACCCATGGATCGACACAGCGATATTCAAGCATCAGAAGAATGATCCTAACTGTCCACTCTGAACAAGCTAGTATATGGCTATCCCTTAAATTAGGTTTATTCCCCCTGGCACCATTCCACACATCGCCACAGCAGGGGACCAAATTATCGCACCCGGAGGAGAACTTAATCCCTCACTGTGTATGTCCCGTTTCTCACTTCTGGCGACACTTCGGTTTAGAGAATCATCCTCTCTATAGACTCTTGGGATAGGACACACACTAACAAACTCAAGTATCTAGATAGGCCCCGTACCGATGTTGGGGTAGAGTGGCAGTACTTCTTGGTTGTACAGCGAAGATTAGGTTATGTGCCTTTTGTAAACCATTTGAAAACAACTCTTTAGCTCCCCCGGTGAGTAAGGTCCCTCCTTTTCACCGTGGACTTTTCTTCACTCATTTGTTTGCAAAAACACATTTTAGAAGTGTCCACTTAGGGGCTCAAGATTATTATCTTAGGCGGTATTTATATACCTTATAGTGGCTAAAGGCTTGGTAACACCAAGTTGACTAATGGCAAGGTGATAGTATAACTATATAATATTAATAGTAATAATGATAGTCACTCAATAAAATAGTTTTGGTAATCAAGTTTTTGTAAAACTTCAGAAGTAGAGCATGCATGATATATAATGATAAGTAGTATAACAACAAGATTTAAGGATGGCTTGCCTTGGTGGAGTTGAGGGTCTTACTCGTGGTAGCAACAAGAGTGATAGTAATATCCTCCCGCTTTAACTATCTCTTCCTCGTTTTCTATCGTCGCAAAATAGAAATAACGACACACAATTAGAACTAAACTAAGCAAGCAATGGTAATCAACCAAACAATACAGAAAGCAATGCACAAACCAAATAGCACACAAGTTCACAAAACAACACTACAGAAGCATACACCCAAAATAACAATATTCATTATTATTACTACTACTACTATGCTTGAGATATGCCATTTCTCAACAACATGAGATGGAACAAGTGGGTGTAGCACTAGGTTTTCCATGTCATTAAAGAGGTCATAATCCTCTGGTCCAACTTGTGGAAAAGAAAACATTCACTAAGCAAAAATACAACTATTGATTCTAGTGAGAAATAACACTATGAATAAATAACTCCATACTACACATACATCTCTAAGAATTTGAGTGCAACCTAACAGAGTTGAAAACAAATACTAATCAGTACCAAAGTGGTACTGGATCCAACAAAATACTTCTAAAAACTTGAGACAATACTATGCATATACTAGTTCCATATATTTCCCCAACATGCGCACACTTTCTAACATGCTAGATCTGTGAGTAAACAACCTTTTAACACTAAGCACAACATCTAAACATGCTAGAAAACAAAATAACACTAGCAAGCAATTGTTCTAAAAATAAATCTACACATATTATTTCTAACAGAAAAGTTCAAAAGCTTAAATCTGTTGCCAAAATAAATCTAGAGCTCTAAAAATCACACCAAGCTAGTATAACATAGATCTAAGCATACACTAACATATTCAGTTGGATTCACATCAAAAAGTATCTTTAAACAACTTCTAAAAATCCTAGAATATGCTACTAGAATT
This sequence comes from Alopecurus myosuroides, assembly GCA_028641055.1. Taxonomy (NCBI): domain Eukaryota; kingdom Viridiplantae; phylum Streptophyta; class Magnoliopsida; order Poales; family Poaceae; genus Alopecurus; species Alopecurus myosuroides. The sequence goes on along the minus strand of CM054057.1, from coordinate 709,765,727 downwards.
TTACCAAAGTGGATGGCATTTCCAAATGGTAGCTCACCTTGATGTGAGGTCAAGCCCTACTGATAGATCTAGTCAAGAGCTACTCAAAAAAAATTATTTTGCACAATTTGAACATTCCGAAAAAGGTTATTGCATTTCACTCTAACAGACAGTGTGTGGCACATGTTTTATCATTTGCATAATAATGTACCAAATGTAGATCTACAAGTTGCATGTGCTTAGGATTTAGTAGATCTACCACAGAGAATTTTGGTTGATTTTATTTTTGAGTTTAGCTATTTTTAACACGATTAAAGTAACTTGCATGTTTCTGTTGATTTTAAAAAGAAAAAGGAATAAGTGTGCGGGCTATTCTTTAGTTCGTGCGTGCGGCCCGCTAAGGCCTTATGGCCCAGCTCGCTTCCGTAGCGCACGGCGTGCGCGTAACGATTCATGCTTCAAACGTGGCCATTGATCTCATGATCAGCGGCGCACGGCCATCGGCCTCATCCCTCTCTCCTCTCTTTCTCTCATGCACACACGGATGCACGGCCGGCGGCGAAACCGGCGATCTGCTCACCTAGGGGTGGCGTGTGACGGTGGCGCAGGGTCGGGGTGGTGTCACAGGCTCGAGGCAGTGCAGGGGCGGTGAAGACGCGGCTCGGGACGGCCCCAATCGACGGCGCAACGTTGTGGGTCCGCGGCGGCTCCGACGGATTCTCCGGCGAACCTGCAAATGAGGGGACACGGCAACACGTCAAGCAGGTCTACGGAGGGTGGCGAGTGCGGTGGATGCAAAGGAGGGGGCAAGATTGCCCACGGCGTGCACCTCCCACCTTTGCACTCTGCGGTGGCCGACGGTCTTTTCCGGCGCTCTGGGCTCACAGCGAGCCCAGGGCGTGCACGTGATGACTCCCAAGTGCAGGAGATCAATTGTAGTACCTTTCGATAAGTATTTGAGTGTCGAACCCACGAGGAGCTGAAGGTAAGCTATCTATTTTCTAAAGCCCTATAATCCTCTTATATGGCTGTTTATGCAAAGCAATAAGTTTGACTAAAAGGAACTAACTAATTAAAAGCAAGTGACGTGGAGTGTGGTTTGTCTAGTAACTAGTGAAGCAAGTTTAAAATGCAAGTTTCTAAGCAAGTTTCACAAGTAGCAAGCAGCAAATATCTCAAGTATCTCAAGGGAGCAAGTGTTCTAGCAATAGGTGTTTCGTTCGTGTGTTTGTCACAATTAGTGAAGCACATGTTTTAGTCTTAGTTGTTTCTTCTAGGAAGGAGCCATGAATAGGTATAGTCAAGTAAATGATCTACAAACCCTTATGATGGATCATGTGGCCAAGTAAATGACTGCACAAGATTGATTAAGACATAAAGTCCCACCATAGCCTTACGTTCTAAGGTCCTCTATATATATCCCCCAATAACTTAACTTTGTGGCTCGGTCTCAGGTTACTGTCACTCCCAAGTCACCACCACTCCATTATGCTACCGGTGATCACCTTACATGCATTCCCCAACATATGCGTGCACTCATATATTGTACATAAAGACAATCATAGAAGATAACAAACTTGTATGCAACCAATCAACGAACTATTTCACCTTTGCCAAGAACAATTCACTACTCAAACATAGACGGGGAGACACAATACATCAAGGGAATATAGTATTGCATCATACATCGTGTTTGCCAAGAGATTACAGTGGAGAGATGGAGCTGATCTTGCTGTAGATGTTGATGATGAACACGCCGGAGGGGGGTGGAGCCCTCCGGGGGTGATCCCGGCGGTGTTTCCCCCCTCCGATCTTCTCCGGCGGCAGCCTTCTGTCTCTCTGTTTCGTGGTTTTGTCTCTTGGCTCTGCCTCCTCCTCAAAAAGGCCAGGAGACCCTTTATATAGTCGTTTTGAGGTCACGAGACACTCGGGAGAAGAAAGATCGACGGCATCGGAGCCACGGGGGCAAAAAGGGGGCCTCTCACGCGGCCAAGGAATCTGGCCGCGTGGAGGGTCCTCTTTGCCACCTGGTTGGCCTTTTGGCCCTCTACTTTGGTCCATGGTCTTCGTCTCGAAAATTCTGAATCGTGCTCTTTGGCCTTGCCCTTTTTGGAGTCCCGAAGCTCCCGGAAAGTCTGAAACACTAAAAAGTACGTTTTCTGGGAAAATAGGGTTAGAACCAAAAGAAGGGGGATTGTTTAGAAAATCCCCCAAATCATTATAAAACATGAATATAAGTTGCTAATATGTAGGAAAAACAAGTAATAACATGCAAATTTCATTATGCATTTTACATGCATCAGCGCGCTTCTGGTCTGGGTGGGGGAGGTGTGGGTGGTGCGTGCACTGGCGAGGCGAGGGCGTTCCCGTGGCTTTATAGACACGGTGCCACGGTGTGTGCGCACGGGGGCGCTCTCGGGCGACAGGGAATGGGCTCGGGGCGTGCCCTGGGCGTCCATGCCTTGCCTCCCGCCCTTTGGGCGTGTCCAGGGGGTGTTCTAGTGTATGTCAAAGCCACAACAGGCAAGAGAGGGTGAGGGATTGGAGATATGGCGACAGTGGACAACACAGTGGCACAACTGACAGCAGCCCATGCCACTGCCCCCCTTTCGTTTCACCTCTGAAACCAGCCCCTCCCTCTCCTCTCTGGTAAAATCCTCGGACATCCAAGGCATGGAAATTTGTGATCGATGACTAGGCTTCTAGAAGGTCCAAGTGGCTCAGCTAAAAAGTTTTCCAGTCAAAAGATATGATCAAATGAATTTAGTATCATTTCTGTTTTTCTGAATTTTTCAGATTCAGTTAAAAGACTTAGTGGATTTTTGCTAAGTGTTGGAACAGACTGGATTAGGCAAAAGTTGATCATGTTTCCATGAACCAAACCCAAACCAAAAGTTGTTTTCAAAGTGTGGTGTTGTTAAGCAACATTTGTACTTTCAGAAACATCAAAAGAAAAACCAATTTGAAAATCAAATGGGCCATGAAAACAAGGTGGAAAAACAGCTAGTTCATGTTTTTCTCTGTTTTCCAGAAAACACAATTCTTCCTTATTTTCTTAACACAAAACCATCAAGCAAAAGATTGTTTTCTCAATTTAATTCCTCTAACCAAGCTCACCCCTTTGTAGTCCATATATTGGAGAACACATTCATGCCGAGAAAACATAAAATATGATTCCCTAACATATAGATAACATGAGTGAAAAACAGCTACTTGGCTTATTTTTCAGAATTAAGTTTCTATAGAAAACTTAAAATAAAACATCCAATTATTCTTTTGCTAAATTGTTTTCTTGGTTCAAACCAAACCAAATATTATCATTAAGTTGAAAGCAACAATTTAACAAGTATATTGGATCAAATGTATTGAAAACATCATGTGGAAAACAACACAGAAATAATCAGAAAACATCAGAAAAGATAATAAATGATTTTTGATCAAAGCTTGCTTGCATTGCATAGATAACCATGATTCATTACATAATCTGGGATTACACAAGGGCATTAAAAAGTTTTTGTTGGCTCACAAAAATGGCTTCCCTCATGTGTTACAAGTGGCCCAAAACTTGGGTGTGACATGTCGTCTACTTCAACGGTTTGTACAGGGCGCAAGCCATGGAAGAGGAGCCGAACAAGAACTACTTCTCGCCGGCGTACCTGGTGCCCAAGTACGCGAACACGGCGTGGGAGCTCGTCAGGGGGCACGTGATCGGGCGGGTGGAAGGTGCGGAGTACGCGGAGGGGTGCCTGATGAGGTTTTTCGAGGTGGTCGTGCTGGTGATCTTAGGCATGCCGCCGCATGCGCCGTAGGACTACGTGAACGCTACCAGGCTCGGGGCAGCGTCGCTCGACCTGCTTCTCCGCGATCACTGATCAATTTCTTAGAAAACAAGGTAACGTGATGTAGAGGCCCCAGACCGGTAGGTCCAGAACCCCTCATATGCATTCATTCACGATCCTAGAAGAACCAGTCGTGAACAACATACGTAGTTGGCATACAGAATACATCATCCATTACACGAATATAGAGTCTTACATAAATGGTCACATGACCAAGTTCTTGATAACTGTCACGCAGGACAGACATTCAAAGTAAACACAGCGGAAGACGATAAGCATAGCGTAGTAGAACCCGAGTCACGCCTCATCCTACAGGCTGCTGACTGGGAGACGATCCTAACTCGCAGAGCCATCAGCGTAGAACTCCTCCTCATAGTACTCCTCCTGAGGTGGCTCCTCGTAGTCTGATAAGTAGATACCAGGGGCGAAACCAAATGAGTACATTTGAATGTACTCAACAAGACATCCTTTATTAGCTTACAATAATGCATACATGCTTATTTGGTGGAGTGGGTAGGCCATACATATGGTTCAGCTACCCATGACAGATAAAAGATTTGCCATGGTTGATTCTTCAAGTTTACCTCTTTGTAAACAAAATCATTTAAAGTAAGGTAGTTTTGCTCTCGTAGATATCACATATCTTGGAGGTTTTATAATTATTTTGGAAAAGAAAGTTTTTCTTTTCAGAAACTTTTAGTGATAGTTTCTTTCTCATCGGTATCTCACAGATACCAAGTCATTCCTCCATAGTACCTCTCAGGTACAAAAGCCTTCCTTCAAAACCTCTTTGAAAAGTTGACACAATACTAGCTACATGGCCATTCAACCGTCCATATCCGAGGACGCGGCTATCTCGAAATAGTTTTACTCTGCAGAGGTGTACACATTTCCACTAGATCCAGAGTCCGCCATGAAACAACCATGGGCTGTTCCCAACCTATGAGAACATCAGATAACTGGTCTTGACTATCCACTCTGTACAAGCTAGTACATGACTATCTCTTCAATTGGGGTTTCCCTCCCTGGCAAGCCATGTCACACACCGCTCAATCAGGAGACCCAACTGCTGCATCCGGAGGGAAAATTAATCCCACACTTTAGATGTCCCGTATACTCACTCCTAGCGACATTTCGGTTCGGAGGATCCAATCCCCTATAGCCTTTGAGATAGCACATATACTAACCCTAACAAGTTTTTAATCAAGCCCTACCCATATTGGGGTAAAGTGGCAGTACGATAATGGTTGTCCAGCGAACTAGGTTATGTGTCTTTTGTAAACATTTCTCATAAAATTTCCCATCATAACAATCCTTCCGGCAGACAGGGTCTCACCCTTCCTCCGGGGTTTTTCCTTCCATAAGGCATTTGTTTACAAAACACATTTTATTTAGTTCATTTAAGAACTCAAGTTTTAAGTAGGTGTATGGTATTTTTATATACCATTTAGTGTCTAAGGGCTTGGTAATACCAAGTTGACTATTATTATGAGTCCTGATACTAGTAATATTAACAATAGTAGTAGGATTCACACAAAAATAGTTTTGAAGGTATAGTTTTGTAAAAACTTCAGAAGTGAAAAGCATGCATGATAGATAATGTAAGTAGTGATACAGCAAGCATTAGGATGGCTTGCCTTGGTACAAGTGATGGTCCTGATCCTGAAAGTAACAGGAGTTGCAATACCCTTCTTCAGCAATTCCTTCCTCCTCGTTTTCTAACGTCGTAAAAAGAAATAAAGACACACTTTCAGAACCAAACAAGGCAAACAATGCTACAAGCAATACATACAGCAAGCAATCAAGAAGTACCACCCAAAGCTCTCAATTTTTCCCTAAGAAAAATTGGCATAAAAACTATAGTTGGAAAAATCTGTTTTTCTCCTAGTGCTTATGTGTGGCCAAAACAATGATTCTTAGTTAAGAACATTATGGACCAGTGGGATATCACATGTTACTGGACAGTAGGGTGTCCCATAAAACACATTTTGATGCCTAAAAATTCCCACAACAATTCCTATGGCTAGCACACATAAATTGCTAATTTACTCAAGTAGTGAAAAAAAGCTCATGACAACAAGTCCACCTATTTTCCACTATGAGGCAAACATACCAGTGGGTGTTCCACTAGTAAATATGCTCACCAAGAGGTTAATAAGCCTCTGGTCACTTTTATAAAAGTGCTAAAAACAACAAACAAACACCCAAAAATTCCTACTCATACTAGTAGAAAATTTAGGAAAACTACTAGACTAGTTTAGACTACACTAGCTAATTTTATGCACAAGTGTGCAAGCTAGCAGAGGCAAAATATACCTCCAACCTGTACCATAAGTGCTACTGGACCTCACAAAAATCTCATAAAAACATAGCTAGGAAACAAGGAAAAATATGCTTAAAAAGCTACACATGTGAGGAGATTTATTTCTAGTCACTCAAGTGCTACTCATGCTTTTGTGCTATTTAATAGGAAATCTACCAGAGGTGAAAACCCTAAGGAAATACTGCCACAAGTACTTTTCATCCTCTGGTTTCAATACTAAAGAGTCATATTTTTCCCTAGTGGAAAACAAGACACAAAAACATACATGAATATTCTAGTGTGAAATCTAGTCATTAAGCATTTCTATTTTAAGCCTATTTCAACCACAAGCATCAAGCATCCAGAGGTGTTATAAACAAACTAACAGCACCTAATTGGTACTGGTTCCATGGAAAACAATCTAGCAACTAGCCTAAAGATTCATTTAAATATCTACTCAAAACATACATAAAAATCTAGCTAGTAGCAAGACCTATGCATGGAAAACTAGTTCTAAAATGCTACCATTCAAACCATTTATTCTAACAAGTTCAAATAACTTGTATACATCATAAACACAATGGAAAACAACATAACAAGCAAGATCACAACAATTGCACTTCACAACATTAACAAAAAAAACAAGATCTAGAATAAAAATTTAGACAGAAAGTAACCAAAACTTGTTCTGTCTCTCTAAATTTTTCTGTTACTCCAAAAAGTAAATCCTTCTAGGATGTGATAGTCCTTATCACTACAAAGCTTCTCCAACTTGCCTCACTCAAAAATAATATCCCAAACTCCCTCTAAAAATCATGGAATAGCCCACTGATGTTTTACCAAAATGGATGGCATTTCCAAATGGTAACTCACCTTGATGCAAACTAAAATTCTACTGGTAGGTATTTGAAAGGGCTTTCCAAAACAGTTGAGTTTGCTCAAAAATGTTTTGTATTTTTGAAGTTATATTCATTTCCATTTTTAGGGTACTGTCTGGCATATGATTTTTTGAAAAATCATAAAAACTCAAAACAAGTTTCTGCCAGAGGGATATGGTTGAAATTTTGTATGGCTATGAGTACAAAAATTAGCAAGCTAAAATAAAAATGTTTGCTACCTTTTCCAAGCCTAAAGCTAGCACCTAAATAATCTGCCAGAAAATGGTCATTTTTGTTTTTAACAGAAAACTGCCCAACGGGCCAGATCTGCAGCGCGCGGCCCAGTTAACGCGAGGCGCAGCCCGCCAGCACGCGCGCGCGCGCGAATCTGCACGGTTCAAAGGGGACCGTCGATTTTTAGATCGACGGCTCCCGTTCTTTCTTTCTCCCCGCGTCACTCCTCTCTCTCTCTCTCTTAACCGCGGACGAACACCTCACATGCGCGGGATTTCGCTCACCTCGGGCTCGCGAGAAGCAGTGGGACGGTGCGGGTGTGGGAGAGGGTGGCCTGGGCGACTTGTAAGGACCCCAGACCGGCAGTCTGAAACCCTACGTATGCATACATTCACGATCCCAGAAAGATCAGTCGTGAACAACATACACAGTTGGCACACAGAAATACATCATCCATTACACGAATACATAAAGGTATTACACAAATGATCACATGATCAAGTTTAACGCAACTGCCACAAAGGCAGGCAACTTAACAAACACAGCGGAAGACAAATAAAACACAACGTAGTTGAGCCCAAGTCACGCCTTAACCTACAGGCTGCTGACCCGGAGACGATCCTAGTTCGCAAAGCCGTCAACTCCGTACTTCTCTTCATAGATCTCCTTTGGAGGCTCCTTCTCCAAATCTGATAAGTAGATACCAGGGGCGAAACCATAATGAGTACATTTGAATGTACTCAGCAAGACATCCATCATTTCACTTACCAACATGCAAGTATGCTTATATGGTGGAATAGGTAAGCTATAAATATGGTTCACTATCAATGGTGTTCATATATGATGACACCACAGTTGCAGTCAGGTTTATCTGTATCTTCGTTGAAGAAGATACTTCAGAAGAAAAATAATATATAGTTTTATTTCTCTTGTAGATCTCACATGTACAAGAGGTTTTGTAAAGTTTTGTTAAAGAATATTTTCTCTTGCAAAACTTCTTGGAATCAGTTTCCAGAATTCTTGCTTAGAGTAGAAAAGGTTTTCTTTGCAAAACATTTTGTTTTGTATATCAGCATCTGGCTTTTCATCATCGACGATACCTCCACGGTATAAGTTTCCATTCCTTTCCGAACTTCACAAGTTCAACACTTCCTTTCCAAAATTCCCTTTCAAAACTCCTTTTTGAAAACATTGACACAATGCTAGCTACATGGCCATTCAACTGTCCATATCCGAGGACGCGGCTTCTTCGAAAAAGTTGTACTCTGCAGAGGTGTACACATCCACCAGATCCAGTACACCTCCCGTGAACAATCACGGACTGTAACAACAGTATGTAAACATCAGGTATATGATCATAACCATCCACTATGTTCAAGCTAGAATATGCCTATCTCTCAGTTGAGTTTAATCTCCTCGGCACCATGTCGCACATCGCCATGACAGGAGACTCAACCGATGCAACCGGAGGGAAAATTAATCCCACACTTTATATGCCTCAACATTGGGAGTTTTGACGACATTCGGTTCGAGGGTACGACGCCCCTTATAGCAAGTGAGATAGCACACACTAATAAGAACAAACTTCAAGTTAAGCCCCGTGCCCATGTTAGGGTAGGGTGGCAGTACGGTAAAGGTTGTCCGGCGAAGACTAGGTTATGTGTCATTTTTGAAAACACCACCTTCTCAAAAATGACTACTTCCACATTCCTCCGGAGAACAAGGATCCGCCTTTTCTCCGGGTTTTTCCGTAAAGCCTTTGTTTCGTAGAATCACAATTTTAGGGTGTCCACTTAGGAACTAGTATATTTGATGGTATTAAATACCATATGGTGGCTTATGGGCTTGGTATTACCAAGTTTAACTACTGGCATGATAGTAACCTATAATATAGTATAGTAGTAATTTCCACATCAAAAATAGTTTTGATAATCAAGTTTTGGTAAAACTTCAGAGGTAAAACATGCATGATAGATAATGATAAGTATTGTATCAGCAAGCATCAGGATGGCTTGCCTGGTATCTCTTTGTGTCCCTGGTTGGTGGAGTGACTGGAACTTGAAACAGAGCTTCACGACACTTCCTTCCTCTTCGTTTTCTAACGCCGTAAAAAGAGAATAAAGGACACACATTCAGAACCAAACAAGACAAACAAGGCTACAAGTAATACATACAGCAAGCAATCAAGAAGTACCACCTAAGTTCTCAATTTTTCCCTTAAGAAAAATTGGCATAAAAACTATAGTTGAAAAGTCTGCTTTTTTCCTAGTGTTTATGGGTGGCCAATTCAATGATTTTTAGTTAAGAACACCATGGACCAGTGGGGTAAAGCACATGTTACTAGACAGTAGGGTGTCACATAAAACACATTTTGATGTCTAAATTCCCACAACAATCTCTATGGCTAGCACACATAATTTGCTAAATTACTCAAGTGGTGAAATAAGCTCATGACAACAAGTCAACCCTATTTTTCCACCATGAGGCAAACATACCAGTGGGTGTTCCACTAGCAAATATGCTCACCAAGAGGTTAATAAGCCTCTGGTAACTCTTATAAAAGTGCTCCAAACAAACAATCTAGCATCCAAAAACTCCTACTCATACTAGTAGAAAATTTAGGAAAAATACTAGACTAGTTTAGGCTACACTAGTTAATTTTATGCACAAGTGTGCAAGCTAGCAGAGGCAAAATACTCCTCTAACCAGTACCATAATTGCCACTGGATTCCACAAAATAACATAAAAAGCATAGCTAGGAAACAAGGAAAAACTATGCTTAAAATGCTACACATGCGAGGAGATTAATTCCTAGTCATCCAAGTGTTACTCATGCTTTTATGCTACTTAAGAGGAAACCTTCCAGAGGTGAAAACCCTAAGATAATAATGCCACAAGTAAATTCCATCCTCTGGTTTCCACACCAAAGATTCATATTTTTCCCTAGGGGAAAACAAGACAAAAAGCATACATGAATATCCTAGTATGAAATTTAGACTTTAAGCATTTCTATTTAAATCTATTTCAAACACAAGCACCAAGTATCTAGAGGTTCTATAACCAAAATAACAGTACCTAAATGGTACTTGTTTCCTGAGAATTAATCTAGCAATAAGCCAAAAAAACATTTAAAGATCTACTCAAAACATATATAAAAGAAACACATCTAGTGTGGGGGAAATAATGTTTCCACCAAAAATGCAATGAAACCAGTGGGTGTTCCACTATCATATCAAAGAATTAAGAGGTCACAATGCCTCTGGTCCATTTGCTAAAAAAATAACAAAAAACTAAACTAGCATCTAGTGCATTAACAATACTAGCAGAAAATAACAGGGTGCTAAAATAAGCAAGGTAATGATACTCATGCTATTGTTTTCACACATGTGAAAACTTTAGGTGTCAAGTACTCATAACAACCTTATCAAAATGCTACTGGACCTATGGATACAACCCAAAAATATGTGGTCACAAAACCACAAATGATTATGTCAAAATTCCACACATGAGGGAATTTTTCCATAACCATTCTCATAGTAATGATTAAGCTACTCATGCTTTTCTACCAACTCAAATGCAAGCTAGCAGAGGTGATTAACAACAAGATATAAGTATCAAAAGGGTGTTGTATCTAATATTCTCAACACAACAATCCAAGTGTTTGCACATAATTTATCACTCAAAAATACTATGCAAGTATTACTAGAGAATAATCAAATGCTATTAACAAATATCATATTCCTTCTCCACTCAAGTCCACATATTCTAACATGCTAAAATAGCTAAGTAACACTTAGAAAACAAGTTCACACAACTTTTACATGCTAGAAAACAATATTGCAACACAAAAATATCATCACACATATTAATTAGCTAAAATGCCAAAATGGCAGAAACATGCAAAACAAGGATCTGTCCACCAAATTTTCTAGGATGCTCTAAAAATTAAACCCTTCTAGGTTTGGATAGTCCTAAACATATACAAGACCATCCAATTGAGTTTGCATCAAAAATCATTTTTAATTATTTTATAAAAATCACCAAAGTGCTCTCTGGTGTTTTACCAAATTGCATGCCATTTCAAAAATACAATGAATTTGGAAGCGAGGTTAAATGATCCTGTTAGGTAAGTTCAAGGGCTTTCCAATGCAATTGGCCTCACTTCATTCTGAGTTGTGAAATTAAAATGGTGCTCATTTTGGTGTTTCTGGTAGCTGTTGCCAAATCATTTTTCATTTCAAATCTATTCGTCCAAAAGTAGATCTACAACTTGGAGATGGTTCATATTTTGTTGCTGTAGATCTGTGAATTTTGGTTTGGTAAAATTCATCTTTTAAGTTGCATTTTAGAGCCTAAAGTAGACAGGTAACATTCTGCCCAAAATAAATTGGAAAAAGAAACTGTCCTGGGCCAGATCCAGTAACTTGGGCCGGCCAGATCTGCTGCACCGCGGCCAGATCTACCCACTGACGCTGACGAGCGGGCCAGCAAGCCACGCGGGCGGCCACGCGGGCAGATGGCGGACCCACTGGCAGGTTTGACTCACGCGCGCGGGACCAAGGGAGGCTGCATCATCACTGCGTCATCGCGACGTCACCCGCCGGCGGAAACTGCTCCGGCGAGCTCCAAAAACCACGTTTTAGTCCACCGTTTCTCGAATTGAAACCACCTACGGATTGCTTACGACGAGGGGATTCACCTAGTGGATGATTCGTTTCCTGGGATGCACCGGAGAGCGGCGGCGACAGCGCGCACGCGGCGGCCGGACGACGGCCACGTCTCGGCGTCGATTCGGAGGGAGAAGGAAGGGGAAAAAAATCGGCGGTGGTTGCCTTGCTCACCGTGAACACGCGGGACGACTCGGATGAGGAGGAGGGAGCTCGAGGCGGCCGGAATCCCTCGCCGGAGTCCGCCGGGCTCGGAGAAGACTCGAGGTTGGCGCGGCCTCCACGCGTCGCTCCGTCTCAATTCCTTATGCAGAGAAGTCACACTCGACGAGGCGGAGACGATGGGCCACTCGGCTGCCGGCGGCGAGCTCCACAGCGGCCGAATCGACGGCGGCCTTGTACGGGCTAGGGTTTGGGTTCAGATATTTTCAGGAGAGAGAGAGTGTGCTCGAGGGGGGAGAGAGAGAGGGGCAGGTAGCAGCACATGGGAGGGGTTTTTATCTACTTAGAAGGCTTACCTTCGAAGCAAAGAAGCATGGGCTTCCATGCCTGCTACGTGAGCTACAGGAAGAAGAAGATGACAATGACTAGGATCACAATTTGGTCCCTGCCAACTTTACAAGTAGGTCCTTTTCTCTCTGAAAATGGTTGTTTTCACCAAGCAAACAAAGTTAAAATTTGAAATCCTTTTGCCCAAAATTCTAATTAGTTAAGATACACAACATATATGAAAATTGGCTCCATTGGATAAACTTTATAATTCAAAGTTGTTCAAATTTGAATTCTTACATAAATGGACATTGAATTTATTAACCTACTTAGGAGTTTCCAAAAATGATAATTTTTGGCACACATTCCTTATTTGATGTGTTACTTATGTGGTAGAAAATTCAAGTCATTTTGAGTTACTTCATAGAACAAACTTGTTCAAATTTCAAAAAGGTGCTGTGAAGAAAACAGGGGTTTTTGGAAACTTAAACAATTCAAAAACTTGTTTCCTTTTGGTTTTCATCCTTATTTATGATATAGAGAATGTGGTATTTGTTTCATGGCATTTGGAAAAAGTTTGTAGGACAAACTTGTTCAAAATCCCAAATGTTGCTGTGGAGAAAATTCATGTTTTCAGGGCTTTAATGGATTCAATTTTTGGTATCCTCTTGTGTGTGTTCCTTATTTGATATAAGGAAGCAATGGTATGAATTTCAAATCATTTCAAGAAAGTTTCCAATAGTAACTTGTTTTAGTTTTCTGTTTCTGGGAATATTGGAATTTCTATTTAATAAGGCACTTGGCTTTTCTTTAACAATGCTTTGCCAAAATATTTATGTGACTAGAGATAGCAAGTCAATGCTCTCCAATACCTTTGTTTTTAATCTTGCAAGGTTGGAAAAACATTTGATAATATTTTGGTGAAGCATTTAAGAATGCCTCCTTTTCTGATAATCTTTTTAGGGAAATTGATTAAGTGTTTCCTCTTTCTTAATTTAGGTCTTGGAATAATATTCAACAAGTATGAGATTCATAAGATGTTTTTGGAAAACTCTTTGATCCATATTTACTTTAGAAAATATTGTCAAAGTCATTGGAACAATATGTTGAATATTTTTATCCCTGGAACAATATGTTGAATATTTTGTTTTCAATTCCTTAGCCATGTAAGATTATATAATTAGTTTGTTTAGTTGCACTCAAACAAATACAACCAAAGTTTAATTTTCACAATCAAAGTTTAATTGTCAAGCAATTAGCAAAACAACTGTGTTATTAGGTATTGCAAAACTGGGATGTGACAGGTCTTCCCCCCTTAAAAAGAATCTCGTCCCCGAGATTCACAAGCGAGGACTAAGGGAGGGCCAACAAACCCAATGTTAGTGTTGGAGTGCAGGTGCTTCCCCCCTTTGACTTTTCTTGGGAGGTGGGGTACATCCCTAAATTAGCAAATTTAGTTTAAAAAATTTCTCTAGCTATCAATTTACTCAACCACCAAATTTTTTTAAAAATTTCTGATAACGTCACTACTGCCAACTAGTTCCTTTTAGTGCAGAACTACCTGGAAAAGTACCGTCAATTATTACATGAGTTCCTAGCTATATCCCACATATTACATACCACATATGGAGTGGTGTACCACTATCATAACAAGGTATATAAGAAGCTAAAAATATAGCTTGTGGGTGCAAAGGTTAGGTTGCTGAGGTAACAACCAACAGACAGAACAATACCCATGGCAGTGGATATTACTCACCACAAGCAACTATCACTTACTAAGTTCATGATTTTAGTTGTATGTTTTAGTTTCATAAGATACTCTTAAGCACAATCATAACACAAGTATAAACTCATGCTAAGGTAAAACATTTAAACAAAATCCAATAAGCAAGCAAACAACACCACAGATGAATAGACTATTTATTCACTAGGTTATTGTTTATTAGAGGTTTTGGAATCCATCAATCATGAACAATTAGCAAACAACCAGTAGCTAAAAACCAATGAATACAATCATAAAGGTACTTCTAAAACACCATCTTTACACAAGATAAAAACTCCTATTACATAGGCATAAAAATTCAGGACTGCGCAAATAACACACTAGTATGAAAAATCTACACCAGCATGCTATAAGAGATAATCATATCCTATAACCATAGAACATGAAACTAAATAATTCATGGCATGATAACAGAAGTAATAACTTCCTAAACATGCTATATCAACACAAATACTCATAAAATAAAAAGAGGGTAATACTAGAGCAAAAATCACCATTTTCTAGTGGTGAGACTAGTTTCACTCTAGAGAAGCAAACAATGCTATCATGATGTTTAAACTTAAACAAGCAAGTCATGAATATAAATGTACCTAATAACAGTACATAAAACTTACTCATGTTAGTAAGCACAAACACCAAAACAATTCCATGATACAACTATTAAACATGCAGAAATTTTCTTCTAGCAATTTCTGTTTTCTTTAACCAATTACTAGCAAACAAGCAAGGTGTAATTCACACAACCAGTAGCTATGCAATTAATGAAAAGTTATCTAAACCTTTTCAAAAATCCATACACTCAATTTAAAATCATTCACAAACAATCTACCAATCAAGAGGAATTTATTTTATTTGCGAACAATTTATTTTTAGCACACGATAGTGAAACATTTCGTAACATGATACCCCTAAGGAATATTATGCTAACAAAAGGATCACACCTAAACACATTAGTATTTACTAATAAGAGATAAACTTCTCACTTGCATAAGTGAAAAGAAACAATTATATTTTCCATGGTGGAAAATAGAAATCAATCACATAGTGAAACATGCTATTTTCACACAGGTGTATGGTTGGGGATTTTTATCCTCAAGCTAAAATACAATGGGACCAGTGGGCTATGGCCTACTAATACAAAGTAAAAATAGGTACTAAGCCTCTGATTACTCATGAAAAACTTTGCATACAAGATAAAAATATAATGCTATTTAATCTAGTGAAGCAATACTAGTGCATACTGATAGTAATGCTTACACATGCTTTACTATTAAGAGACATGCAAGCTAACATAGGTACAAGCATCAAAATATCAGTACCTAAATGGTACTGGACTCAAAGAAAACATAGCACAACATTTATCAAAGCATTCACACAAAGATCTAGCTTTCACAATAATTCCAAATAATAAAAACTGGAAAAATAGCAAATGTTACTCATGCTTTGCTATAAGATCACATGCAAGTTAATGAAGATAACAGCATATAAATAACAGTACCGAAATGGTACTGGATCTATCATAACCATAACAAAAATCTAGGTACAACAAATCTATAAGGATTTGCCCACTCAACAATCCCAATAATAAAACTGGAAGGTAACAAATGCTATTTCATTCTTATTCGAGTTTCCAATCATGCACACACTTTCTAGGGTAGATTTCTTGTAAGAAAACAACATAATAACAAGTCCTAACAAGTCCATATAAGTTAGGAAGCAAGATTGAATAATACGCAAATTTATTTCAATCAAGAGCACACAAAGAAACAAAAACAGGAAAACTGCTGTTCTCTAGATCTATCATAATCATTCCATCGTTCACTTAATTTCTAAACCCCGAATTTCATAGTACCTACAATGTCTACTAATATTTGGTTTCCAAAGTAGATACACATGATATCCTATTGACTAGTAAACGAATAGTTCATCATCTTATTTTCTCGTGACTTCTCCTTTTTACCAACTAGATTAAAAAGTGTCGTAAGTCACTTGATTCCTTGGTTTAGAAAGAGTTGTCAGTAGTTTGCATGCTTTGGTTAGGTGTCAACCTAATATTAGACCAAGCATGTTATTCTTGTTAGCTTTCTATTAAATAATGTTTGTCCGACAAGATACGACTAGCGTCATACGTCGAATATTGAATTGTGCTCTTTTGATTGGCTTTTTAGGGGGTTGCGCATCATGGCCTGTGAAAAAAATCTTTCGCACCTTTCTCCAGAGGAGGGAGGTATATAACTTTTAAAAGGGGATCTCTTTAGTTTGGTCTTTTAAAAGGGGACATAAAAAGGTGCGACATTTAGCCAACAGGGTAAAACGAGTCTTTTGCAAACAGACAAACATAGAGGTTTTGGTCAGTATAGGTTGGTTTTCTTCACGCCTTTTCTTCTTTGAAGGTTGTCGTTGTTGGAGCTTTACTGTTGGAGTGCATCACTGGTATCAACGCTATCAGTTCGTGTGGCTTGATGGTCCTCTATTATTAGGTCCAATGGTGCTTTCATTAATGGTGGTGGTTCACGACGGGTGGCATTTCGAAGCGAAAACAAATATAAGTCTAAGAAACAAATTCTTGTTTTTGAATGCTATACAAACATTTTTGCTTGCAAAAATTTAACACGAGGCGATTCAAAAACAAGAGCGGGGCAATCACAAATCTGCAAATTTTGAGCACCCCACGAACATATAGAAGCCTAGATGAACCAAATTCTACACCACACTATAGCACAAAGTCCTACGGACACACATAAACAAGCCAAAACACACAAGCAAGGCTCCATTGGAGCTACGTCGGGGGATGATCCAAAATCCTAGAAGTGGCTGAAGAACTATATCTACTTCTGACCATCATCACTGTAGAGCTAGGTAATTATTTTGGTCTCTCGGGACATCGGCAAGTATACAAGTTTCTGGATAGAAACAAGATAATAGAAGTAAAGTTTTGATAAAACCTTTAACTGAGAGAGGTAAAACTATGCAACAATCTGTTTTTGGAAACCCCAACTATTTTCTGGACAGAAAACTTCAAAGACGAGAGATGTTTAAAAAACAGAGCGGAGCAGTTGCAAACAAGTAAGAAATAAACTCTTAACCGAGAGAGATACCAATTCTGTAAGGCCCGCCCTTCGAACCACTGTTCAAGAACGCCCTTGATATGCATTTATAATCTTTTGAAAAGATAATAAGGAGGGAAAATATACTAAAATTCCCTTAGATAAAAATAATGTAGATAGTAAATAGGTTTTTACTCAAAAATACTTTTCTTTCCTATCTGACGTCCATGCTAACTAAGGTCTCCTAAGGTCAGGATGGCTCTGATACCAACTCTGTAAGGACCCAGACCGGCAGTCTGAAACCCTACGTATGCATACATTCACGATCCCAGAAAGATCAGTCGTGAACAACATACACAGTTGGCACACAGAAATACATCATCCATTACACGAATACATAAAGGTATTACACAAATGATCACATGATCAAGTTTAACGCAACTGCCACAAAGGCAGGCAACTTAACAAACACAGCGGAAGACAAATAAAACACAACGTAGTTGAGCCCAAGTCACGCCTTAACCTACAGGCTGCTGACCCGGAGACGATCCTAGTTCGCAAAGCCGTCAACTCCGTACTTCTCTTCATAGATCTCCTTTGGAGGCTCCTTCTCCAAATCTGATAAGTAGATACCAGGGGCGAAACCATAATGAGTACATTTGAATGTACTCAGCAAGACATCCATCATTTCACTTACCAACATGCAAGTATGCTTATATGGTGGAATAGGTAAGCTATAAATATGGTTCACTATCAATGGTGTTCATATATGACACCACAGTTGCAGTCAGGTTTATCTGTATCTTCGTTGAAGAAGATACTTCAGAAGAAAAATAATAGTTTTATTTCTCTTGTAGATCTCACATGTACAAGAGGTTTTGTAAAGTTTTGTTAAAGAATATTTTCTCTTTGCAAAACTTCTTGGAATCAGTTTCCAGAATTCTTGCTTAGAGTAGAAAAGGTTTTCTTTGCAAAACATTTTGTTTTGTATATCAGCATCTGGCTTTTCATCATCGACGATACCTCCACGGTATAAGTTTCCATTCCTTTCCGAACTTCACAAGTTCAAACACTTCCTTTCCAAAATTCCCTTTCAAACTCCTTTTTGAAAACATTGACACAATGCTAGCTACATGGCCATTCAACTGTCCATATCCGAGGACGCGGCTTCTTCGAAAAAGTTGTACTCTGCAGAGGTGTACACATCCACCAGATCCAGTACACCTCCCGTGAACAATCACGGACTGTAACAACAGTATGTAAACATCAGGTATATGATCATAACCATCCACTATGTTCAAGCTAGAATATGCCTATCTCTCAGTTGAGTTTAATCTCCTCGGCACCATGTCGCACATCGCCATGACAGGAGACTCAACCGATGCAACCGGAGGGAAAATTAATCCCACACTTTATATGCCTCAACATTGGGAGTTTTGACGACATTCGGTTCGAGGGTACGACGCCCCTTATAGCAAGTGAGATAGCACACTAATAAGAACAAACTTCAAGTTAAGCCCCGTGCCCATGTTAGGGTAGGGTGGCAGTACGGTAAAGGTTGTCCGGCGAAGACTAGGTTATGTGTCATTTTTGAAAACACCACCTTCTCAAAAATGACTACTTCCACATTCCTCCGGAGAACAAGGATCCGCCTTTTCTCCGGGTTTTTCCGTAAAGCCTTTGTTTCGTAGAATCACAATTTTAGGGTGTCCACTTAGGAACTAGTAATTTGATGGTATTAAATACCATATGGTGGCTTATGGGCTTGGTATTACCAAGTTTAACTACTGGCATGATAGTAACCTATAATATAGTATAGTAGTAATTTCCACATCAAAAATAGTTTTGATAATCAAGTTTTGGTAAAACTTCAGAGGTAAAACATGCATGATAGATAATGATAAGTATTGTATCAGCAAGCATCAGGATGGCTTGCCTGGTATCTCTTTGTGTCCCTGGTTGGTGGAGTGACTGGAACTTGAAACAGAGCTTCACGACACTTCCTTCCTCTTCGTTTTCTAACGCCGTAAAAAGAGAATAAAGGACACACATTCAGAACCAAACAAGACAAACAAGGCTACAAGTAATACATACAGCAAGCAATCAAGAAGTACCACCTAAGTTCTCAATTTTTCCCTTAAGAAAAATTGGCATAAAAACTATAGTTGAAAAGTCTGCTTTTTTCCTAGTGTTTATGGGTGGCCAATTCAATGATTTTTAGTTAAGAACACCATGGACCAGTGGGGTAAAGCACATGTTACTAGACAGTAGGGTGTCACATAAAACACATTTTGATGTCTAAAAATTCCCACAACAATCTCTATGGCTAGCACACATAATTTGCTAAATTACTCAAGTGGTGAAATAAGCTCATGACAACAAGTCAACCCTATTTTTCCACCATGAGGCAAACATACCAGTGGGTGTTCCACTAGCAAATATGCTCACCAAGGTTAATAAGCCTCTGGTAACTCTTAAAAAGTGCTCCAAACAAACAATCTAGCATCCAAAAACTCCTACTCATACTAGTAGAAAATTTAGGAAAAATACTAGACTAGTTTAGGCTACACTAGTTAATTTTATGCACAAGTGTGCAAGCTAGCAGAGGCAAAAATACTCCTCTAACCAGTACCATAATTGCCACTGGATTCCACAAAATAACATAAAAAGCATAGCTAGGAAACAAGGAAAAACTATGCTTAAAATGCTACACATGCGAGGAGATTAATTCCTAGTCATCCAAGTGTTACTCATGCTTTTATGCTACTTAAGAGGAAACCTTCCAGAGGTGAAAACCCTAAGATAATAATGCCACAAGTAAATTCCATCCTCTGGTTTCCACACCAAAGATTCATATTTTTTCCTAGGGGAAAACAAGACAAAAAGCATACATGAATATCCTAGTATGAAATTTAGACTTTAAGCATTTCTATTTAAATCTATTTCAAACACAAGCACCAAGTATCTAGAGGTGCTATAACCAAAATAACAGTACCTAAATGGTACTTGTTTCCTGAGAATTAATCTAGCAATAAGCCAAAAAAACATTTAAAGATCTACTCAAAACATATATAAAAGAAACACATCTAGTGTGGGGGAAATAATGTTTCCACCAAAAATGCAATGAAACCAGTGGGTGTTCCACATATCAAAGCATTAAGAGGTCACAATGCCTCTGGTCCATTTGCTAAAAAAATAACAAAAAACTAAACTAGCATCTAGTGCATTAACAATACTAGCAGAAAATAACAGGGTGCTAAAATAAGCAAGGTAATGATACTCATGCTATTGTTTTCACACATGTGAAAACTTTAGGTGTCAAGTACTCATAACAACCTTATCAAAATGCTACTGGACCTATGGATACAACCCAAAAATATGTGGTCACAAAACCACAAATGATTATGTCAAAATTCCACACATGAGGGAATTTTTCCATAACCATTCTCATAGTAATGATTAAGCTACTCATGCTTTTCTACCAACTCAAATGCAAGCTAGCAGAGGTGATTAACAACAAGATATAAGTATCAAAAGGGTGTTGTATCTAATATTCTCAACACAACAATCCAAGTGTTTGCACATAATTTATCACTCAAAAATACTATGCAAGTATTACTAGAGAATAATCAAATGCATTAACAATATCATATTCCTTCTCCACTCAAGTCCACATATTCTAACATGCTAAAATAGCTAAGTAACACTTAGAAAACAAGTTCACACAACTTTTACATGCTAGAAAACAATATTGCAACACAAAAATATCATCACACATATTAATTAGCTAAAATGCCAAAATGGCAGAAACATGCAAAACAAGGATCTGTCCACCAAATTTTCTAGGATGCTCTAAAAATTAAACCCTTCTAGGTTTGGATAGTCCTAAACATATACAAGACCATCCAATTTAGTTTGCATCAAAAATCATTTTTAATTATTTTATAAAAATCACCAAAGTGCTCTCTGGTGTTTTACCAAATTGCATGCCATTTCAACAATACAACGAATTTGGAAGCGAGGTTAAATGATCCTGTTAGGTAATTTCAAGGGATTTCCAATGCAATTGGCCTCACTTCATTCTGAGTTGTGAAATTAAAATGGTGCTCATTTTGGTGTTTCTGGTAGCTGTTGCCAAATCATTTTTAATTTCAAATCTATTCGTCCAAAAGTAGATCTACAACTTGGAGATGGTTCATATTTTGTTGCTGTAGATCTGTGAATTTTGGTTTGGTAAAATTCATCTTTTAAGTTGCATTTTAGAGCCTAAAGTAGACAGGTAACATTCTGCCCAAAATAAATTGGAAAAAGAAACTGTCCTGGGCCAGATCCAGTAACTTGGGCCGGCCAGATCTGCTGCACCGCGGCCAGATCTACCCACTGACGCTGACGAGCGGGCCAGCAAGCCACGCGGGCGGCCACGCGGGCAGATGGCGGACCCACTGGCAGGTTTGACTCACGCGCGCGGGACCAAGGGAGGCTGCATCATTACTGCGTCATCGCGACGTCACCCGCCGGCGGAAACTGCTCCGGCGAGCTCCAAAAACCACGTTTTAGTCCACCGTTTCTCGAATTGAAACCACCTACGGATTGCTTACGACGAGGGGATTCACCTAGTGGATGATTCGTTTCCTGGGATGCACCGGAGAGCGGCGGCGACAGCGCGCACGCGGCGGCCGGACGACGGCCACGTCTCGGCGTCGATTCGGAGGGAGAAGGAAGGGGAAAAAAATCGGCGGTGGTTGCCTTGCTCACCGTGAACACGCGGGACGACTCGGATGAGGAGGAGGGAGCTCGAGGCGGCCGGAATCCCTCGCCGGAGTCCGCCGGGCTCGGAGAAGACTCGAGGTTGGCGCGGCCTCCACGCGTCGCTCCGTCTCAATTCCTTATGCAGAGAAGTCACACTCGACGAGGCGGAGACGATGGGCCACTCGGCTGCCGGCGGCGAGCTCCACAGCGGCCGAATCGACGGCGGCCTTGTACGGGCTAGGGTTTGGGTTCAGATATTTTCAGGAGAGAGAGAGTGTGCTCGAGGGGGGAGAGAGAGAGGGGCAGGTAGCAGCACATGGGAGGGGTTTTTATCTACTTAGAAGGCTTACCTTCGAAGCAAAGAAGCATGGGCTTCCATGCCTGCTACGTGAGCTACAGGAAGAAGAAGATGACAATGACTAGGATCACAATTTGGTCCCTGCCAACTTTACAAGTAGGTCCTTTTCTCTCTGAAAATGGTTGTTTTCACCAAGCAAACAAAGTTAAAATTTGAAATCCTTTTGCCCAAAATTCTAATTAGTTAAGATACACAACATATATGAAAATTGGCTCCATTGGATAAACTTTATAATTCAAAGTTGTTCAAATTTGAATTCTTACATAAATGGACATTGAATTTATTAACCTACTTAGGAGTTTCCAAAAATGATAATTTTTGGCACACATTCCTTATTTGATGTGTTACTTATGTGGTAGAAAATTCAAGTCATTTTGAGTTACTTCATAGAACAAACTTGTTCAAATTTCAAAAAGGTGCTGTGAAGAAAACAGGGGTTTTTGGAAACTTAAACAATTCAAAAACTTGTTTCCTTTTGGTTTTCATACTTATTTATGATATAGAGAATGTGGTATTTGTTTCATGGCATTTGGAAAAAGTTTGTAGAACAAACTTGTTCAAAATCCCAAATGTTGCTGTGGAGAAAATTCATGTTTTCAGGGCTTTAATGGATTCAATTTTTGGTCTCCTCTTGTGTGTGTTCCTTATTTGATATAAGGAAGAAATGGTATGAATTTCAAATTATTTCAAGAAAGTTTCCAATAGTAACTTGTTTTAGTTTTCTGTTTCTGGAAATATTGGAATTTCTATTTAATAAGGCACTTGGCTTTTCTTTAACAATGCTTTGCCAAAATATTTATGTGACTAGAGATAGCAAGTCAATGCTCTCCAATACCTTTGTTTTTAATCTTGCAAGGTTGGAAAAACATTTGATAATATTTTGGTGAAGCATTTAAGAATGCCTCCTTTTCTGATAATCTTTTTAGGGAAATTGATTAAGTGTTTCCTCTTTCTTAATTTAGGTCTTGGAATAATATTCAACAAGTATGAGATTCATAAGATGTTTTTGGAAAACTCTTTGATCCATATTTACTTTAGAAAATATTGTCAAAGTCATTGGAACAATATGTTGAATATTTTTATCCCTGGAACAATATGTTGAATATTTTGTTTTCAATTCCTTAGCCATGTAAGATTATATAATTAGTTTGTTTAGTTGCACTCAAACAAATACAACCAAAGTTTAATTTTCACAATCAAAGTTTAATTGTCAAGCAATTAGCAAAACAACTGTGTTATTAGGTATTGCAAAACTGGGATGTGACACGACTCCTTGGCGCGGGCACGGGTGGCGAGAAGGCAGGGACACGGCGGCGGCTCGACGGCGTTCTGCGGCTGCTCCGAGGACGGCGGCGCGAATCCTGCAAGCGAGAGGGGGCAGGAGGATGTCAGGGAGGTAGGCTAGACCCAGGGGGTTGCAATGGAAGAGAAACGAGGGTGGGAGAGGCAGTGCTCGCGGCTGGCACCTCGAGCCCGATCTGCTCGGCCTGGGAATGGGCGCGGCTCGCCTCGCTCGCAGAGAGCGAGTGAGCAAGCGAGAGGGCTATGGGGTGGGTGAGTGGAGTGAGGAGAGTGTGCTGGCGAGAGGGTTTGGCCACTAGGGCTTTGTAGACACGAGGCCAATGGTGGGGTGCTCGGGTGGCTTGGCATGGGCATGCCCTTGCCCCTTGGGGGTTCTCCACGGGTGGCAAGGCTCCCCATTGGTGCCTTGGGGTCAATCCAGTACAAAACGAGTGAGCAAAGCCACAGCAAGGGCCAAGGTATGGGTAAAAGCAAAATTTAGCACTATTTCAACCACTCTAATGACATCACTACATAGTCAAAAGCCACCTCAGTTTTCTCCCTTCCTATCCAGCCAAAATGGGATCCAATGCCACCTTCTAGAAGGTTACTAACATGGTTTTCGAATTGGCAAGGTGGCCTGGCTTGGATCAGTGCACAAAGGCTAAAATCATCAAGTCCAAAAGTGTATTCACTGTTCTGTCAGAAAAATTCAGTTAGGCAGTGTTTCTGAATTTTTCTAAGTGCTGGAAAAGCAGACAGAGATAGCAAAAGTTGGGCTTGTTTTCACCAAGCAAACCAGCTCTAAAATGAGTGATTTAAAATGCTCAACAAAGAACAACTATCCAAGTTTCAGATCCAACCATTTGATTTGAAAAACAATGGGTTTATGGCTCTGAAAATAAATGGCAAGTAGGTACATTCTCTGTTTTTAAAAATGCTCAAATTTCTGTCTTAACAAGATGGCTCAAAAACCATCTTGGCATTGTGTGTTAATTTTCTTTGTAGGTTTTTCCAAGAGTGTAGTTTTGTTGTACTCATATCAGAGAGTAGTTTTGATCAAAGAAAATCCCTAATTGGATAATCCTTGTGATGGAAAACAAGGGTTGAAAACAGCTACTTGGCTGTTTTTCAGGGCAAAAATTATATTGGAAAATCTAATGGAATCTTTTCCAAAAAAATTTATCTCAAGTTCAAGTTGATTCCAAATCAACAATAACACTTTTTAAGTTGAAACCAAAGGTCACCTCAAGCCTTGAAAAATAATCTCTTAAGAACCTTAGTGGAAAACATAGGAAAACAATTATAAAGCAATGTGTTTCTTAGGAGAAAAACTCCTCAAGTGAGTGAAAGGAAACACACCACTAATATTGCATAGATTAACATTACTACACATCATGTTGTCCACTTAATTGCATTACAAAAGTCTTAAGAGACTTGCTAAAATACTATTATACAAGTGCTTAAAAACAGGGATGTGACAAATCTCCCCCCCTTAAAAGAATCTCGTCCCGAGATTCGCGGGTCTAGGCTTTAAGAAATCAGGGAACTCCTTCCTGATATCATCCTCACGCTCCCAGGTAGCTTCTTCCTCAGAGTGATTGGTCCACTGAATCTTAAGGAATTTTATAGCCCGCCTCCTGGTAGCACGCACAATTTCCTCGAGAACCCGCAGGGGTCTATCACGATAAGTCAAATCATCATTTATGTCAATGGTCCTGAAATCCACGTCTTGATACGAGAGATCTTTCTCCGGTACTTGCAGACATTTCCGGAGCAATGACACATGGAAAACATTGTGAAAAGCAGATAGCTCCTCAGGTAATTCTAACTGATAAGAAACTTCGCCACGACGTGCCAAGATCTTAAAAGGGCCAATATACCTGGGGGCCAGCTTTCCTTTGACATGGAAACGCTGCATCGCTTTGAGTGGCGTAACACGAAGGTACACGAAATCTCCAATGCTGAAAGAGACATCACGACGCTTCGTATCAGCATAACTCTTCTGACGAGATTGCTGTCTTTAAACGTTCCCGAATAAGTTGGACTTGCTCTTCTGCAGCCTTCAAAGTGTCCACACCAAAAACCTGACTGTCTCCAGTCTCAGTCCAATTTAAGGTGTACGGCATTTACGTCCATACAGAGCTTCAAAAGGGGCCATTTTCAAGCTAGACTGTAACTGTTGTTGTAAGAAAACTCTGCGAAGGGCAGACAGTCTTCCCATTAATCCCATAGGACAACACACAAGCACGGAGCATGTCCTCCAGAATTTGGTTCACACGCTCTGTTTGTCCATCAGTCTGCGGGTGATATGCTGTGCTAAAAGCTAGTTTGGTTCCCAAACTCTCGTGCAACTTCTTCCAGAATCTAGATGTGAACTGTGTACCTCGATCAGATACAATCCTGCTTGACTCCGTGTAGGCTGACAATCCGAGAAATGTAAAGATCCGCAAGCTGATCTCCACGATAGGTTGTCCGGACAGGAATAAAGTGAGCAACTTTTGTGAGCCTGTCCACGACAACCCATATAGAATCATTCCTCGGCTGGACCTAGGAAGTCCAGTGATGAAGTCCATTTCCTACTTCATCCCATTTCCAAACGGGCACTTGCAATGGTTGGAGCAATCCAGCGGGACGCTGGCCCGGCTTTTACTTGCTGGCAGACATGGCACTTGGCTACAAATGAAGCAATCTCTCGCTTCATTCCATGCCACCAGAATCTCTCTTTCAGGTCTTGATACATCTTTGTTCCTCCAGGATGGATAGAATACATGGTCTCATGAGCTTCGACCATGATGGTCTGCTTGAGATCAGATTCAGAGGGAACACAAATACGGCCTTCATACCATAATCCCCCATCAGCATCGATGGTAAACCCAGCAACCTTTTCCTTCTCCATGCGGGCTTTAATCCCATCAATACTTTCTGGCCTTTCTGCGCTTCTTTGATTTGGTCAACCAGGGTCGGTTTAAGCTCTATGGCGTCTAACATGCCATAGCTGACCACTTCAATGCCAAGCTGGTCCTCTTTCCACAACTCGGTTGTCTTACTAGAATCATAGCATTTAGAGAGGCCGGCTCTCGACTAAGAGCGTCTGCAACCACATTTGCCTTTCCCGGGTGATAATGAATACTCAGATCATAATCCTTAATGAGCTCAATCCAGCGGCGCTGCCTCATGTTGAGCTCACGTTGAGTAAAGATATACTTTAAACTCTTATGATCCGTGTAAATCTCCACTCTTCTTCCCATAAGAAAGTGCCGCCATGTCTTGAGAGCATGAACAACGGCAGCAAGCTCTAAGTCATGTGGGATAATTCAACTCGTGGGTCTCAACTGGCGGGATATGAAAGATATCACCTTCCCTTCTTGCATAAGCACGCTTCCAAGACCAAGCTTAGAAGCGTCACAATATACGTCGAAATTCTTGGTGACATCCGGCATTATAAGGATTGGGGCAGACACTAGTCGGTGCTTCAACTCATTGAAACTTTCTTCACACTTGTCCGTCCATAGGAACTTGCTATCCTTCTTGAGCAACTGGGTGAGGGGTCTGGCTATACTCGAGAATCCCTGAACAAACTTGCGGTAATATCCTGCCAAACCCAGAAAGGATCTGACTTCAGTCTGGTTGGTCGGAGCAGCACGCTTCTCCCACAGACTGAACTAGAGCAGGGTCAACAGATATTCCTCCCGCAGATACTACATGTCCAAGAAATCCGACTTCCGTCAACCAGAATTGACATTTACTAAACTTAGCATACAATTGATGCTCACGAAGTGTTCCGAGCACAAGTCTCAGATGTTCTTCGTGTTCTTCCTCACTCCTCGAATATAAGAATGTCGTCAATAAACACCACGACAAACTTGTCTAGAAAATCCATGAATACCTTATTCATGAGATTCATGAAATAGGCAGGGGCATTGGTTAGACCAAAGGACATTACGGTGTATTCATACAGCCCGTAACGAGTGGTGAAAGCAGTCTTTGGGATATCAGTATCACGGACTTTCAATTGATGATAACCAGTCCGAAGGTCAATCTTGGAGAAGATTACAGCCCCATTCAACTGGTCAAACAAGTCTTCAATTTTGGGCAACGGGTATTTGTTCTTGATGGTAACATCATTTAACTTGCGGTAGTCCACACATAAACGAGTGGTACCGTCCCGTTTTCCCACAAAAATGATCGGGGATCCCCAGGGCGATGCACTAGGGCGAATCAATCCCTTCCTTAACATGTCCTCCAGCTGAGTCTTCAACTCATCTAATTCCTTCGGGTTCATCCGATACGGCTTCTGTGCTATGGGTCCAGTTCCGGGCACTAACTCAATCACGAACTCGATATCCCGATCAGGGGGCATACCGGGTAATTCTTCAGGAAAAACATCCGGGTATTCGCAAACTACTGGGACTTCCTCAAGGGCAGGTTGGGCTATACCAGTGTGGCAGTGAACTTGTGACGAAGGTCGGGTTGCAGTGTACGCAACCTTTTCCCCATCCTCTGAGATCATTTCAATAGATTTCTTAGTGCAATCGATAACTCCCTTATACTTGGCCATCCAGTTCATACCGAGTACCACTTCTATCCCTTTGGATCCCAGCACTATAAGATCAGCATGAAAAGTTTTCCCTTGAATTTCTACTGGTACCTCATTGCAAATTAGGTTGGCTTTAGTACTATCCCCAGGTATTTGTACTAACATAGGGTTGTGCATACGGGAATGCTTCATACCACTTTTCTCAGCAAACGGTTTAGTGACAAAGGAATGTGATGCACCAGAATCAAACAGTACTGCGGCTGGTACCGAGTTGACAGGAAACATACCCATCACCATGTCTGGTGCCTCCTGAGCTTCTGCAGCATTGATATGGTTCAGGTGTCCCTTCATCCTATTCTGTCGTCCAGTGGAAGGACCATGGTTCATCTTGGTTGCAGCAGGCTGGACTGGAGCAGTAGCTTTGTTGGGGCACTCGCGAGCGAAGTGACCCTCCTTTCCACAGGCAAAGCAACCTCCAGAAGGCTTTGAGCTTGGGTTTGGTTTGGGAGCATTGTTGGTGTGGCTCCCATTTCCTCCATTGTTACCTCCATAGCGGTTCCCATGATTATTCCCAGAGTGATTACCATGGTTACCACCATAGCTGTTTCCTCCGTACCTTGGTGCATACGGTGCAGGGTGATTGTAGTTGTTGGGCCTTGGTGCATAGTTGTGGTTGGGGCGGGGTGCATAAGCAGGCGCCTTGTGGTTGGTGGCCTCGCATACGGAGTGTTGCGAGTCCTCTGAGCACTAGGTCCTCCATGAGCAGTCATTTTCCTCTTGCGGTTATCATCAGCAGATTTCCGCTTGTGCTCCAGCACCATAGCGGCATTAGCAAGAGTCTCCATGTCCTGAAATGGAACCACTACTAGAGAGCACTGGAGCTCATCATCCAGCCCATTTAAGAACCTCTCCTTCTTCTTAGCATCAGTATTAATATCATCCTGTGCATACCGGGACAGAGTAGTGAAATTCTCCCTGTATTCAGACACCGGCATACTTCCCTGCTTCAGATTCAGAAATTTCTCCCGCATCAGTGCATCATTCCTTGGGGAATGTGATACTTGCGGAACCTTGCAGAGAATTCCTCCCAGGTGAACACGTGACCAGCAGCAACAGTCTCACGCGTAGTTTCCCACCAAGTCCTGGCAGGACCAGCGAGAAAATGGGAGGCCAACAGGACCTTATCATTCTCATCAACCGAAGCGACTTCCAGCTTGTTTGTAATGGTGCGGAGCCAGTCGTCAGCATCGAGAGGCTCCACAATCCTGGTAAAAACTGGGGGGTTGGTGTGCTGAAAGTCTCTCAGCCTCGAGCGAGCACCATTTCCATTGCCATTGCCATTATTGTTGGCGGCAGCAGCTAGGTGTTGCAGAGCGGTAATGGTAGCTGCACTCTCATCTCGGCTGGCCTGGCGATCTTCCATCAGCAGGGCCAACAGCGCCTCCACTGTGGGTGGTGGTGGCGGTGGGGGTTCGCGACGGGGTGCCATGCTGAAGTGAAACATGTGTAAGTCTAAGAAATAAATTCTTGTTTTTGAAAACCCAGTACCTTAATAATTAAACAAAAGGAATACTAGCGATATGTTTCAAAAACAAGAGCGGGGCAGTCGCAAACTTGAATGAAATGAACGCAAAGTAGTGACAATCAACAGAAAACCAAGCCAAACATTTCATTCACCACCATAATTAAACAGAGTTCCTTACATTACACACACACATCACAAGCCATATCATACAAGGAGGGCTTCATCGAGCTACAGGGGGTGCGATTGGTGGGGTCATCGCAAGGCTACTACTAGCAAACTATCTAGCAAAACGATCTAGCATACCTAACTAGTATCTAGACCAGCACCATGTGCTAAGGGTGAGAAGGCAGCGACTACACAGAGTCGTCGCTGTCCCCAACGTCGAAGATACGCTCCTCAGGGTCCTCCTCCTCCTCGTCAAGCAGGTCATCATCATCCTGCTCGCTAGCCTCGCTCATATCCATCCCCTCTAAGTCGGAGGGAACATCCTCAACAGGCAGAAGATCCTCAATCTCCTTGTGGAGCTCTGCGGCCTCCTCCTCCAGCTCCTCTACGGCAGCGTCTCTCGTGGCTATGTCATCACGAGCTATCTGAAGCCTGCCGCGCAGAACGGCGTTAGCCCCCTCCAAGGCCGTCAGTCTAGTGGTGAGGCGTGCACGGCCAAGGCGGGTGGCCCTCAGCTGCCTCCGTAAGGCACGGTGCCTCGCGGTAGTAGCCTCCAACTGCTCCCTCAGCTGGGACAACTGC
Organism: Alopecurus myosuroides; assembly: GCA_028641055.1. Lineage (NCBI taxonomy): Eukaryota > Viridiplantae > Streptophyta > Magnoliopsida > Poales > Poaceae > Alopecurus > Alopecurus myosuroides. The sequence goes on along the minus strand of CM054057.1, from coordinate 709,735,309 downwards.
TGAGCTAGAGCTCCACTCTCCTCCTGGCTGTCGTGAAGCTCAGCCCTCAGCTCGTCAGTCTCGGCTATCAGTGTTTGGTGCACCAATATACCGTGGAGGGTGTCAAGACGCTGGTCGTCTAGCCTGGTCTGAGTGCGGTGTAACAGAATCTCCATCTCGTCCAAGTGTGGACCAACAGTGGTAAAGTCTGGCTCAACAGGAAGTGGTATGCCATCCTCATCACGTCTCCCAATCAGCTCGAACCGGGAACCGATGAACATATACTCCCCGATGTGCGCCAGACGTGCTACTGACTCCTGTATCACGCGCACCGCAGCCTCGTTCCAAGAACGATCAACAGCACGGTACACGTAGGCCTCCACTGTCGGGCTAGCCAGAGGTGCGCGGATAGTGACCTCCGCGTACCAGTCTCCCTCCAGAGGTGCCCCGACAACTAGTCCTCCTCGCAGCTCCGGAAGTGGCCGTCCCAACACAGTAGCCATAGATACTAGCCTCTCCTCGAAAAGGAAAGACTCGCCACGTGGACGTCCCAACTGAAAAGCCACGGTGATGTCCACGTCCATCTACACAAAATTTTAAGTATAGCTTAAGTTAGATACAAGTGTGCAAAGTTTTAGGTTCATGCAAGAAATAACTTTAATGCAAGTAGAGTCTAACCCAGAGAGGTGGTGGGATATAGGGAATAGTTTTATACTTAGTCATATACCCAATTTTTTTGTATTGGTAACTTAGATTATCGGAGTATACACTAACGTCCATGCTAACTAAGGTCTCCTAGAGTCAGGATGGCTCTGATACCAACTTTGTAGAGGCCCCAGACCGGTAGGTCCAGAACCCCTCATATGCATTCATTCACGATCCCAGAAGAACCAGTCGTGAACAACATACGTAGTTGGCATACAGAATACATCATCCATTACACGAATATAGAGTCTTACATAAATGGTCACATGACCAAGTTCTTGATAACTGTCACGCAGGACAGACATTCAAAGTAAACACAGCGGAAGACGATAAGCATAGCGTAGTAGAACCCGAGTCACGCCTCATCCTACAGGCTGCTGACTGGGAGACGATCCTAACTCGCAGGGCCATCAGCGTAGAACTCCTCCTCATAGTACTCCTCCTGAGGTGGCTCCTCGTAGTCTGATAAGTAGATACTAGGGGCGAAACCAAATGAGTACATTTGAATGTACTCAACAAGACATCCTTTATTAGCTTACAATAATGCATACATGCTTATTTGGTGGAGTGGGTAGGCCATACATATGGTTCAGCTACCCATGACAGATAAAAGATTTGCCATGGTTGATTCTTCAAGTTTACCTCTTTGTAAACAAAATCATTTAAAGTAAGGTAGTTTTGCTCTCGTAGATATCACATATCTTGGAGGTTTTATAATTCTTTTGGAAAAGAAAGTTTTTCTTTTCAGAAACTTTTAGTGATAGTTTCTTTCTCATCGGTATCTCACAGATACCAAGTCATTCCTCCATAGTACCTCTCAGGTACAAAAGCCTTCCTTCAAAACCTCTTTTGAAAAGTTGACACAATACTAGCTACATGGCCATTCAACCGTCCATATCCGAGGACGCGGCTATCTCGAAATAGTTTTACTCTGCAGAGGTGTACACATTTCCACTAGATCCAGAGTCCGCCATGAAACAACCATGGGCTGTTCCCAACCTATGAGAACATCAGATAACTGGTCTTGACTATCCACTCTGTACAAGCTAGTACATGACTATCTCTTCAATTGGGGTTTCCCTCCCTGGCAAGCCATGTCACACACCGCTCAATCAGGAGACCCAACTGCTGCATCCGGAGGGAAAATTAATCCCACACTTTAGATGTCCCGTATACTCACTCCTAGCGACATTTCGGTTCGGAGGATCCAATCCCCTATAGCCTTTGAGATAGCACATATACTAACCCTAACAAGTTTTTAATCAAGCCCCTACCCATATTGGGGTAAAGTGGCAGTACGATAATGGTTGTCCAGCGAAGACTAGGTTATGTGTCTTTTGTAAACATTTCTCATAAAATTTCCCATCATAACAATCCTTCCGGCAGACAGGGTCTCACCCTTCCTCCGGGGTTTTTCCTTCCATAAGGCATTTGTTTACAAAAACACATTTTATTTAGTTCATTTAAGAACTCAAGTTTTAAGTAGGTGTATGGTATTTATATACCATTTAGTGTCTAAGGGCTTGGTAATACCAAGTTGACTATTATTATGAGTCCTGATACTAGTAATATTAACAATAGTAGTAGGATTCACACAAAATAGTTTTGAAGGTATAGTTTTGTAAAAACTTCAGAAGTGAAAAGCATGCATGATAGATAATGATAAGTAGTGATACAGCAAGCATTAGGATGGCTTGCCTTGGTACAAGTGATGGTCCTGATCCTGAAAGTAACAGGAGTTGCAATACCCTTCTTCAGCAATTCCTTCCTCCTCGTTTTCTAACGTCGTAAAAAGAAATAAAGACACACTTTCAGAACCAAACAAGGCAAACAATGCTACAAGCAATACATACAGCAAGCAATCAAGAAGTACCACCCAAAGCTCTCAATTTTTCCCTAAGAAAAATTGGCATAAAAACTATAGTTGGAAAAATCTGTTTTTCTCCTAGTGCTTATGTGTGGCCAAAACAATGATTCTTAGTTAAGAACATTATGGACCAGTGGGATATAGCACATGTTACTGGACAGTAGGGTGTCCCATAAAACACATTTTGATGCCTAAAAATTCCCACAACAATTCCTATGGCTAGCACACATAAATTGCTAATTTACTCAAGTAGTGAAAAAAGCTCATGACAACAAGTCCACCTATTTTCCACTATGAGGCAAACATACCAGTGGGTGTTCCACTAGTAAATATGCTCACCAAGAGGTTAATAAGCCTCTGGTCACTTTTATAAAAGTGCTAAAAACAACAAACAAACACCCAAAAATTCCTACTCATACTAGTAGAAAATTTAGGAAAACTACTAGACTAGTTTAGACTACACTAGCTAATTTTATGCACAAGTGTGCAAGCTAGCAGAGGCAAAATATACCTCCAACCTGTACCATAAGTGCTACTGGACCTCACAAAAATCTCATAAAAACATAGCTAGGAAACAAGGAAAAATATGCTTAAAAAGCTACACATGTGAGGAGATTTATTTCTAGTCACTCAAGTGCTACTCATGCTTTTGTGCTATTTAATAGGAAATGTACCAGAGGTGAAAACCCTAAGGAAATACTGCCACAAGTACTTTTCATCCTCTGGTTTCAATACTAAAGAGTCATATTTTTCCCTAGTGGAAAACAAGACACAAAAACATACATGAATATTCTAGTGTGAAATCTAGTCATTAAGCATTTCTATTTTAAGCCTATTTCAACCACAAGCATCAAGCATCCAGAGGTGTTATAAACAAACTAACAGCACCTAAGTGGTACTGGTTCCATGGAAAACAATCTAGCAACTAGCCTAAAGATTCATTTAAATATCTACTCAAAACATACATAAAAATCTAGCTATTAGCAAGACCTATGCATGGAAAACTAGTTCTAAAATGCTACCATTCAAACCATTTATTCTAACAAGTTCAAATAACTTGTATACATCATAACCACAATGGAAAACAACATAACAAGCAAGATCACAACAATTGCACTTCACAACATTAACAAAAAAAACAAGATCTAGAATAAAAATTTAGACAGAAAGTAACCAAAACTTGTTCTGTCTCTCTAAATTTTTCTGTTGCTCCAAAAAGTAAATCCTTCTAGGATGTGATAGTCCTTATCACTACAAAGCTTCTCCAACTTGCCTCACTCAAAAATAATATCCCAAACTCCCTCTAAAAATCATGGAATAGCCCACTGATGTTTTACCAAAATGGATGGCATTTCCAAATGGTAACTCACCTTGATGCAAACTAAAATTCTACTGGTAGGTATTTGAAAGTGCTTTCCAAAACAGTTGAGTTTGCTCAAAAATGTTTTGTATTTTTGAAGTTCTATTCATTTCCATTTTTAGGGTACTGTCTGGCATATGATTTTTTGAAAACTCATAAAAACTCAAAACAAGTTTCTGCCAGTGGGATATGGTTGCAATTTTGTATGGCTATGAGTACAAAAATTAGCAAGCTAAAATAAAAATGTTTGCTACCTTTTCCAAGCCTAAAGCTAGCACCTAAATAATCTGCCAGAAAATGGTCATTTTTGTTTTTAACAGAAAACTGCCCAACGGGCCAGATCTGCAGCGCGCGGCCCAGTTAACGCGAGGCGCAGCCCGCCAGCACGCGCGCGCGCGCGAATCTGCACGGTTCAAAGGGGACCGTCGATTTTTAGATCGACGGCTCCCGTTCTTTCTTCCTCCCCGCGTCACTCCTCTCTCTCTCTCTCTTAACCGCGGACGAACACCTCACATGCGCGGGATTTCGCTCACCTCGGGCTCGCGAGAAGCAGTGGGACGGTGCGGGTGTGGGAGAGGGTGGCCTGGGCGACTCCTTGGCGCGGGCACGGGTGGCGAGAAGGCAGGGACACGGCGGCGGCTCGACGGCGTTCTGCGGCTGCTCCGAGGACGGCGGCGCGAATCCTGCAAGCGAGAGGGGGCAGGAGGATGTCAGGGAGGTAGGCTAGACCCAGGGGGTTGCAATGGAAGAGAAACGAGGGTGGGAGAGGCAGTGCTCGCGGCTGGCACCTCGAGCCCGATCTGCTCGGCCTGGGAATGGGCGCGGCTCGCCTCGCTCGCAGAGAGCGAGTGAGCAAGCGAGAGGGCTATGGGGTGGGTGAGTGGAGTGAGGAGAGTGTGCTGGCGAGAGGGTTTGGCCACTAGGGCTTTGTAGACACGAGGCCAATGGTGGGGTGCTCGGGTGGCTTGGCATGGGCATGCCCTTGCCCCTTGGGGGTTCTCCACGGGTGGCAAGGCTTCCCATTGGTGCCTTGGGGTCAATCCAGTACAAAACGAGTGAGCAAAGCCACAGCAAGGGCCAAGGTATGGGTAAAAGCAAAATTTAGCACTATTTCAACCACTCTAATGACATCACTACATAGTCAAAAGCCACCTCAGTTTTCTCCCTTCCTATCCAGCCAAAATGGGATCCAATGCCACCTTCTAGAAGGTTACTAACATGGTTTTCGAATTGGCAAGGTGGCCTGGCCTGGATCAGTGCACAAAGGCTAAAATCATCAAGTCCAAAAGTGTATTCACTGTTCTGTCAGAAAAATTCAGTTAGGCAGTGTTTCTGAATTTTTCTAAGTGCTGGAAAAGCAGACAGAGATAGCAAAAGTTGGGCTTGTTTTCACCAAGCAAACCAGCTCTAAAATGAGTGATTTAAAATGCTCAACAAAGAACAACTATCCAAGTTTCAGATCCAACCATTTGATTTGAAAAAAAATGGGTTTATGGCTCTGAAAATAAATGGCAAAGTAGGTACATTCTCTGTTTTTAAAAATGCTCAAATTTCTGTCTTAACAAGATGGCTCAAAAACCATCTTGGCATTGTGTGTTAATTTTCTTTGTAGGTTTTTCCAAGAGTGTAGTTTTGTTGTACTCATATCAGAGAGTAGTTTTGATCAAAGAAAATCCCTAATTGGATAATCCTTGTGATGGAAAACAAGGGTTGAAAACAGCTACTTGGCTGTTTTTCAGGGCAAAAATTATATTGGAAAATCTAATGGAATCTTTTCCAAAAAATTTTATCTCAAGTTCAAGTTGATTCCAAATCAACAATAACACTTTTTTAAGTTGAAACCAAAGGTCACCTCAAGCCTTGAAAAATAATCTCTTAAGAACCTTAGTGGAAAACATAGGAAAACAATTATAAAGCAATGTGTTTCTTAGGAGAAAAACTCCTCAAGTGAGTGAAAGGAAACACACCACTAATATTGCATAGATTAACATTACTACACATCATGTTGTCCACTTAATTGCATTACAAAAGTCTTAAGAGACTTGCTAAAATACTATTATACAAGTGCTTAAAAACAGGGATGTGACACGTGAGTGGCCTCAACCAGGCCGATTCTTTTTTAGAACAACCAGGCTAATTTTATGTCCTCGCATGTTTACTGGCATGTGCCGTTGTGTAATTATGTTCACGCGTACACAACATTCCAGGGGAGCATGCGCTTCCCATGTCTTTAGTGGCAAGAACATACGCCGGCAAGCCACGATAGCACCACGGTATGCGTTCTCCCATCATACTAGGCGAGTCACTGATGCACTTTTCTGCTCCCGTAGCCGATCGGAGGCGCCGACGCTGACGAGGATTGGTGTGGGTAGCCTCGAAGTGGAGTGATCATAATGACCGAATTGACTCCATCAGCACCACACCACCAAGTTGGATGCCACAAACAAGGTAGCTAGAAATTCGGAACTTTCAATTGAATGTATCTTATGATGTACCTGAAGTAAACACTGTAACATTTGTTCTTCCGTATCCCAGTAATAATGAACAATGTGGAATACATATATCCTTTGTGTTCTATCGGAGGAGTCTCACCACTCACGTGGACTAATTTTGAAGTCATTTAAACGTACCCTTGCTCTAATTACACTTGGATCTTGATGTGCCAGTGAGGGAGAAAGCAGAGAAATAGATAGATGAGCTGGTGGCAGAAGTCAAGACACTCTAGTAGTTGAAGGAGGAGGCAGAGAAGCAGAGGCACGTTCTAAAAGAAGAGAAAAGGAGACTTGAGTACTACATTTCTTCTTGAATGCTGGTTATGTGAACAAGTAGAAGCTCAAGAAGATTAAGGATATTCTAAGTGAATAAGTCATCTTTGTATCTTAGTGTCTTTCTCAATGTGTTTGTAGGAAAATTAACTCAGTTTATCTTTGATGTCTATTTGTATACCTGAATCACTCTATAAGGATTTGTTGTTTGTTTGTGTGCTACATTAAAGTACAATCTCTAACTTTTAATATGTTTTTGTCCGAACAATTTGATATTCAGGTTACAACAATGTGATCTTCATTTGTTACCAATCCTTATGTTTATATGCTATATGCAAGTAAAATGTGTGAATGCTAATAAATTTCCTGAACATGTGATTGTGTGAATTATAATAGATGGTCATTTTGACTTAGTGAATTAGGGTTGTCGAGAAACGCAGAGGGTTTTTGACAACCCTAGATGGTCATTTTGAATGTCCCAAATAGGGTTGTCGAGAACCGTAGAGGGTTGTCGACAATCCTAGACGACCACTACAAGAAATATGTTGATACATGACCCTCAATTTTGGTCACTCAAAGGTCACGGGTCCTCAATCATGAGCCCTTTTTGAAAAAAATAGATGGTCACTAAGTGTCTTATATAATCGTCGACGACTTTTTAATGGACTGGTCATAACCTCTATGACCAAATCAAAGGGTCATAACTCCATGACCAATTGTTTTGGTCATGGGCTGTCCTACCATGGCCACGTCGGATCTTACGTGGACATCCCTACATGAAAAAAATATGACTAAATGAGTAGGTCATAGATGAGATTCATCCCAGTCCAGTTTTCTGTTTTACATGGGCCAAGGCCAACAATTCAGCCTATTAAATTTTTTCTAGCAATTATTTTCACATACGTGGGCCAATTTTACTCGTCTACATGGGCCAAGCACAACATTTCAACCTTTTCTAATTTTGGGTTTTCGCAATCAACTGATGTTCCAATTTTGGAGCTGGTCCCGCACGATAGGAATTTCAAAATTGCTCAAATTATTTTGGTAAGTGGGCCCCACTAGTACTCAGGTTTCATTTCACTCATTTTAATATCACATGCACTATCACCACTTCAAACATAACTAAACAAATATAATTCATCAAATAACACTAAATTAATATATTACAATCTGGTACAATATTTACAATCTCTACAGTCAATTACAGTAGAACAGAACACACAATACTTTGTTTTGTAGGGTTTCACGGCTTTGCACTTGGCTTCAAGGTTCACACTTCAAATTTCTTACGTGTGGAGCTCCTGTAAAAGTGTGAACACAAAGGCTACCAGTATTAGAGTGTACGATTGATAAAGCCAGAGCCAAACCACTTCAATGGCAGCACTAATATAAGAAGCGGAGTAGACCTACCTACTAGTATGAGAAGTAGAAGCATTTAATGAGGATAGCTATGTACATGTGCACTTAAAAGGCCACCGATTCGGGGACGTCCACCACACCAGCCACCGTCGCTGTCAGCAACGTTGCTCCTGTAATAGTGATACGTCCATAACGTATCTCCTTTTCCGAACATTTTTCCTATTGTTTGCCTCTAAACTTGTGAGTTTTGGATACAACTAACACGGACACACGCTGTTTTCAGCAGAATCACTTTGGTGTCTCATTTTTGTGTAGAAAAATAATTTTTCGTAAAAATGCCCAAACAAGATCCCGAAGACCTTAAAACACCCGAAGACCCCCAAAGCCAGAAGGAGTCTCGGAGAGGGGCCAGGAGGGGGCCACACCACCCCTGGACGCGTCCCTCCCCCCTTGTCTACGCCTCCTGGTGGTGTGGGACCCCAGGCACCCCCTCGGGCTCCCCTTTCGACTACTTATTGCCCGTAGCCCTAAAACAGCAGGGGGTTCGTCACATTCCACAGAAACAAAATAGAGCGTCGCCGCCACCTCGAAACTCAATTCGGGGATCAGAAGTTCCTATTTTGGCGTCTTGTCGGGACGGGGATTCGGAGGAGATCATCGTCATCGTCACCACCACCTCTTCTCCATCAACCATCCATGATTTCCTCTTCCATGTGTGAGTAAACACCGCTGTAGGATGAGAGGGGTGGAAGGGATTGGATGTAATCGATCATTTAATAATGCCAGATTGTTAAAGCATAGTGGCTAGTATCCATTGTTAGTGTTTTCTACCGTAGTTGCAACTTGTTATGCTTAATGCTTGTCACTTTGGGCCCGAGTGCCATGATCTTAGATCTGAACATGTTACTGTTTTATGAGTATAATTATGTTTCTTGATCATACCTGCAAGTTGTTTACACATGTGATTGTCCGGAAACCGATACCCCAAAGTAACAGAAATTGGGACAACCGGAGGGGATAATTTTGATGTGAGGATCACGTGTTTTCACGGAGTGTTAATGCTTTGATCTGGTGCTTTATTAAAAGGAGCACCTTAATTACCAGTAGTTTCCCTAGAGGCCTTGCTGCCACAGTGTGGTGACCCAGCACACGACTGCATGTGTAGTGCGCAAGTCGATGACATAATACTCACAGAAGGACTTACCTATGAATATTACATCCCTCAGAGTAGTACAATAGAAACATAGCAGGTCCAGGCAGAACTATAGGATACAAACTTCATTACAAAATCTCGAGAATCTCTTTGAAGAATCAAAGAAGATCTCATACAAATGAAATATCAGAATAAGCAACTTGAAGATCCAAGCTGGAGAAGAACTCTAGCTCAGAACCAAATCCACTATAGCCGATGTCAGACCTAATCTATGGCTTGATACAACTAACCCGCCAGATCTTCACATGACTAGAACTTCATGGAGTTGCCTTTCTTGCGGCGTTCGCAGCTCCTTCCCGGAACAAGGGGTAACATGTCACATCCTTTTACACTCTGCAGAGGTGCGTTACTTTACCCATGGACCACCAAGACCATGTTGCACAACCAGGTGTACATTCCTGTCCACTCCCACTCAGGTGTGGGGCCCGGTTGTTGGTCCAAGCCAAACCGTGCTTCTCCACACAACGCATGCTCACCCATTTCCACCAGCAGGTTGAACGCCTGATTCCACCCCTCACGATGGAGATCTACGCGCCCCTGGCAGACATTCATAGACCCCAGAGTCCGTGGGACGTAAGGGCTCCCACCCATGTGCATGTAGTCCCGCAGAACCTATAGCGTACGTCTCTGGCAGCCCGTTGACATGCGAACGAGAAAAGATCATAGCTGACTTACTCCCCCCATAGAAGACCCATGGTTAACGCGAATTTGCGGTGCAAGAATCCTGACGACAGTTGTGATTAATCCTAGGTAATACTTTTCCATGCAGATGGAACATTCCTTTGACCTATTCATCTTACCATGGTCCCATCCGCCCACCAAACAGAACACTACCACTCGGGTAGTCATTCAAATAGTCATATTATTATAAAAATAGGATCATGCATTCTTTTGAGCATAGGTGGTAATACGATAGAGTTTTTGCAATTAGTTTGTTATGAAGTACTACAAAGGATATGAGCAAGTGATGAACTTTCCTGAGATTGAAATAACAATAATAAACCATGTCTTCGGGGTTCGAGGTCGCGTAGAAAAATCCCGACATCTGAAAGATAGCAAAGTAGTCTCGGTAAGGACTACAGAAAACATTGGCAAGGATGATATATGCATAGTAATGAGATGCATCATGAAATACCCTGAAAAATACCCCCATCTTACAAGTGTAAGCCACGTTTGATACGATATCACAATCACATATGTTTTAGGTGAATTGTTTCATTACTTGAGGTGATGTGGTTATTACTTCTTTTAGAGTTACATGTGTTTCACTTTTACTTGGCAAACAATTGTTATCATGTTTAAGTAGAAGTGGTTATTACTTGGTTAGGCAATAAGATAATGACACATGGAAGACAACTATTGAAAACATAACAGTCACATTTTGTTTTATATTAAAAAAGTGTAGAGCTAGTGACAAGGAGTTTTATTGAAAACGATGAACGATTACAATTAATCTATCATCACCTAACTTGGTTATTACTTCAGGTGAATTGTTTCATTACTTGAGGTGATGTGGTTATTACTTCTTTTAGAGTTACATGTGTTTCACTTTTACTTGGCAAACAATTGTTATCATGTTTAAGTAGAAGTGGTTATTACTTGGTTAGGCAATAAGATAATGACACATGGAAGACAACTATTGAAAACATAACAGTCACATTTTGTTTTATATTAAAAAAGTGTAGAGCTAGTGACAAGGAGTTTTATTGAAAACGATGAACGATTACAATTAATCTATCATCACCTAACTTGCTAATTATTGGTGATGATAGGTTTAATATGTGTGAAAACATTTGAGGGTTATTAGTAAGGAAGATAATGATGTGGTAGTTACTTTTGGTTATAATGGAATATTATAGAATTCCATTATACCTTTAGAAACAAGTTTATAAGTTAAACAAAATGTTTTATGTTTGACATATTTGAATTGGAAATGTTTTTCTCTTTAATTTGATATAACATTTTATGTTTTCTAAAAATATTTGAATAAATTATTATTTTATTAATTTTAAATGAATTAAATGATTAGGCAAAATATTGCACACATGAAAACTTGGTCAAATGACCATGAAAACATCATAGGTGAGTTGCATTTGTTATTTTGAGCAATTTGGCATATAACTTGTTTTTTCTGATTTTATGAATTATTTAGTATTTTCTCAATTTTAAATGATTTATTTTAGTTAAAGAAAATATTTAATTTTAAACTTTATTAAATATTTTTGAAAAGTTGATAAATGAATAAATTTTATTTTTATGAACATGTACATATTTTATTTACATTTTTCTGATAAGTATTTTTAAAGTTATTGATTTTATAAGATTAATCATTTTTCTGTTTTTAAATTGACACGTGGGACCCACCTGTCATAATCAGTTTTAAATCCAAAAAATAAAAGAAAAAGGACTAATGACGTCACTGTGATGTCATGATGACATTACATGAACTCGATTCCTCACAGATGATCTGCAATCGCGTGGTTTGGACGAAATTGATGCAATTGGTCTAGACTACTAGCTAGAGGGTCTCAAGGGGAGTGTGTGGGTAGCGGCGCATCGACCACATGGTCACCGGAGGTGATTCGGTGTCCATCAGCGCGGAGGCGGACGCAGATGCTCGGTGGCGACATGGATTTTGGGACTCAAATTCGAAACGAAGAACACCCTGGGGTTCCCCAGCTCACCGTGAGTCTTGTGGTAGGGTTGAGGAAGCACGGCGAGGTCGGAATCGCCGGCGCGCTTCCGCGGCGGCCGGAACAGTGAGCAAAGGGAACGGAGAAATTCTCCGGCTCCCGGCCTTCCCAGCAAACGAAGCTTCTGGAGGAGGAAGAGGAGCTCACGGAGCACCCGAGAGTGGCATCAGTTCATCCCGGGGGTGACGGGAGTCGACGGCGCGCGACGGCGGCCGTACGGCTAGGGTTTCGGGTTTCTGCTCGTTTTCCACAGAGAGAACGAGAGATAGGAAGACTGAGAGAGAGAGAAGCAGATGCAGACGACTCCCTAGCTTTTATACGCCAGAACGGCGGCAAGGAGGAGGTGGCACGGCGTCGGAGGCGGTCGCACGCCTCTGGCCTTCTGGCCAGAGGTTGAAGAAGAAAGAAAAGAAATGCGAAATTTCAATAAACCCCTGTAGTTTCTAATTTTTACAACTAGGTCCTTCTGTTTAAAAGAACCACTGTTTTAGGGTCTTTCTGTAAGCATAAAAATAATAATAAAAAACAGTTTTGGAATCTTGATTAAATTTCCAAACTCACCATGTTTTACTTTAGTGGATTTGAACAAGGTCTGATTTTTCTCTTGAGGGATTCAATTTAAGTGATTTTGTTGTTTTCACTCCATTTAATTTATTAAATGGCTTTAAAATTATTTTAGGCATGATTATCCTGAGCACACAAAACCAACATATGAGTACTAAAGTGATGAGTTTAAAATTGGACAATTTGGTACAAACCTTTTAAGAAAACAACTTGCTAACTCTACTTAGTAGTGTTTTATGTATTATGGAAAATTCACCAAATATGGAATATTCTTACCAGACCTACCAAATACTTTGGTTAGTAAATATACTTGTTTTCTTTTATATAACTTTGTAATTTTTATAATTGAACTTTTAGCAAGCTTGGTTGACATTTACTAAGTGTGTGTGAAAGAAAGGGTTGTTGTTTTTAGTACTTGATCAAATGGAAACTTGAGTGGCTTTGAAATCTTATTTGTTTATTTTCCACCAGTTTCCAAATATGAACATTATCCCATGCTTATTTTAGAAACCAGTGATCATTTGTATGTTTATGTGTAGACGAATTTTTGTTATCATCTGTTAATCTTATCTATGAAATGGATTTGGAAAACAGGGTATTAAGCTTGTTTTCATCTACCTCCACCTATCAAAACATGTGTATGCAATAGCTTGTTATTATTTCATACTTGATAATTGTTTCCATTTAAGATATTACTATGAGTTCCTCATTTCTGATGGGCTTGACAAGGCATAGGAGTTATAGATCTTCTAAGACTACCTAATGCTTCACTGAATAATTTCTTATACTCCCTTACTGAGGCAGTGTTGCTTCTTGTGGTCTTTTGTTGCTTGATGTTCTTCTCTCTAGTTGCCACTTGTCTTCAGACATTGCCTTGGTCCTTTGGAAGTAATATCATCCCTTGATGGTCTCTTGACTTAAGAAATTCACCACTAGAGCTGATAGGATATATGGAGTGGTTCCCAGGTACTAACTTCAGTAGTAATTTGTAGCTCCTCATGAAATGAATTCATTTGATTCCATAACCATTTCATTCTTGTGGAGTATTCAATTATGATGAAGATTAGCTTATTGAAACTCAGTTGTTTTAATGCTTACATGAATATTCTGTTCACAAGGTTGATCTGACCTTGTAATCAAATTATTCTTATATAACATCAAACACTTGGATTTCTACATGTTGCTTGTTTTCCCTTATCTTGGTTTCTTCCTTACTTATAACTTGTATGTGTGGTTCAAGTTATAATGTGGTTTTTCTCCTTGTTATTCTATTCCTTTTATGGATCATGGTTTTATATATAACAGAATGTAGGTGTATTTTATAACATCAATTTTCCCTATCCATATAAGAAGAATTTGTTGACAAGTTTGCAAGGCTTGCCCTCAAATTACTTTTCATATACAAATGGCTGAGAGATACAAGGTTATCAAACCTTATGTTTATTTTTATATGACACTCAATTGTTAGAGCCTACAAAAGTGATTTGTTAACAAGGTTGCAAACTTGTTACCAAACTACTTCTATATAACACCAACATTAGAATACCACATTGTTTCTAGATAGTTTAATAAGAATTGATCTTGGTGTATGATTTTCCAAATTCTTCAGGATAGATTGAGGTAGGACTTCTAAGACAACCTAAAGAATCCTTATGTAGATCTTCTTGTGGTAGTTCCTCCTTTCTTGTGGGTTGCTTCTGTTGCATAATGAATTTAGAGAAGATTGGAAACAAGATAGAATGGTCTAGACAACATATCAAGATCTAGATTAAGGGTTAGTTCATGCTTTTATTATCCTTCTATATGCTTCTCATTTGATTTCCCATAAGATATGTTCTTATATCATACATGATTGGTTTACTTAGTTTGCAATTTACTTCCTCTATTAGAGGTTATAATTTGTTGTTACTAAATACTTGTATCCATAGATACCTTAGTTGTTGAATTTTGATGTGTAAAAATGTGAAATGCTTAAGGAATGTTGGCTTAATAGTAAGATGATCCAATGGTTCATTTGGTGTGTTGAGATTTCATATGCTCACATATATAAGATTATTAAGACAATGAGCATGTGAAGGTTATTATAGTTTAATGATTTAAGTCAGAGTTATCAGTGAGTTTCTCAGAGTGTCATGTTGTTATTTTATGTTCTTCATTTGTAAACATAATGCATATGTAGAGGTTTGGGAACATCATATGTAATGATCAAGGTTTAACAGTAGTTTAAGAAGATTTATCTTTTCATTTAGATATTTCTGTTATGGTTGATGACATATGTACATATTCGATAAATATGTTAATACAATTATTATGTCATTTCCCACTTGTGATTTTTGAATTAACACTTGTATGTATCACTTGTGTTTTACTGAAACTTGGTTATTTACTTGTGATGGTTCACCTGATAATTATGAGATGATTTATAGATATGTTGTGGAAATGAATTGATAACTTAGGGAGTTTTTGTTTTATAGAAGATCACATATATGTTGATGAGATGGTTAAGTTGTGTATTACTCAATTGTGAAAGTATGATCATTAGTTATAAGATTTAGATTCTCAACCCTCTTTGAGTTCTAGATACCTAGTGAATTATCCCAAGTCACTTATAGACCTGAGGTTAGCCTTGTTGAGAGTTCGTGTTGGTCACAACCAATTATGGTTTGTGTAATCAGATGATTTGGTTTTTTTAGAGTTACTATGCTATAAAGATCACTCCAAATGTACTCCTGACTAGATGAACTAGACCTATTTCATCATGTCAAGTGAAACATTGGTCACTTTGATTCATTTAAACTTTCGCGCCAAAATTTCCCGTACTTCTAGATGCATGCTTTGCAAATGCACATATTATATATAGATCCTTATAACCTCCCAAACACTGGGATGTTACACACAGGCTGGTAGGACAAAAGATTATGTGCAAATTTCTCATTGCGAGCACGTACGACTATATTGGAACACATGCATATGGTTAACCTAGAACTTGGATGCTTTATTATTATTATCTGCAATGCCCACGTTATTATTATCGTAACTTATCGGTCGAACACCCATAAGTGGTAAATCGGTCAATTTATCTCATCGGCTAGACATCGATAAGCGATAAATCGGCCGATATCTTGAATAGAGGTTTGCCTAGAACTTGGATGCTTTATTATTATCTATCTACAATGCCCACATTATTATCATTACATGAACTATCTTATCCATGCAACACCCGTTCATCCACCCTCTATGCCTACGGTATTTTCATCCTGCTGTTTTCACGATTGCTATTGTTGTTACTATTTTACTACTGGTGTTACTTCACTACTACTGCTGCTATCAAACTGTTACCATTGATAAATTTTTGCGAGCAGGTCTACTTTCAGGTGCAGCTGAATTGACAACTTAGTTGTTAAGGTTATTAATATTCTTTGGCTCCCCTTGTGTCGAATCATTACATTTGGGTTTTACTTCCCTCGAAGACTATTGCGATCCCCTATACTTGTGGGTTATCAAGACTATTTTCTGGCGCCGTTGTCGGGGAGCATAGCTTTATTTATTTTCTCACTTGAACGTGATATTGTTTGCTGCAAGCCTTTCATCATGGGCAAGACTCCTGATGGAAAATCTCCTATAGTACCATCCACTACAAGGAGAGGTACAACTCTGAACACCTCTGTTGCTCTTGATTCACTGTCTGTTATGAGTAAGTTTCTTACACCACCACATGCTACACACACTGTTACTTCTGTCAAGTCTGAAAATTCTTATAATACTTTTGATGATGCTTCTACTGTGCTTAATGATACTGGTTAACTAGGTCCTTTCCTAGATGCTACAATTGCTGAATCCAAACACATTGAAAGTGTTGAAATTCTTGTTGAAAACATTAGTACACCTGTTAATTCACCTGAGCCTATTGATTATCTTGATGAAACCTATATTGAACTTAATGATGACTTTATTAAGGAAGCTCAAGTTAATACTGGTGCAAGTTCTCTTAAGAGTCTTGTTCCAAGACATGTTGTGAAATACAAATCTTCTCTTGATGCTAAGTTTGCCACATATCCCATACACATTAGAGACAAGGATTATGATTTATCTCTAGATTTATGTTACATATCTATTGTTGACAAGGAACCTTTTTGTGGAACTGAAAGTAAAAGTGACATGGAACACATGAATGAGATTTCATCTTTGAGTAGTTTATTTTCTTATTATACCAAGTTGTGTACTTATTTTGTTATCAAGATCTTTCCTTTCTCATTGAAAGATGAATCTAAAACTTGGTTTAACAATCTGCCACCTGGATCTATTACTAGTCCTATGGATTTGGTTAATGCTTTCTTTCAAAAATATTTTCCTGCTAGTGCCCAACATGCTGTTGTGCAGGATATCTTTAACTTTGAGCAAATTTAAGGGGAGAAATTGCCTGAATCTTGGACAAGGTTTTGTTCTTTAATAAGATCTAGCCCTGGCTATCCATTACCTAAAAAAGAGCTCCTAGATATATTTTATAATGGAATAACTGTTGAATCTAGGATATACCTGGATAGTTGTGCTGGTTGTCTTTTCAGGAAAAGAACTCCAGAAGAAGCTGAGGAATTAATGGCTAAACTAGCCAAAAATAATGATGATTGGAATATATCTGAGCTTACACCTACACCAGAGCCAACACCAATACCAACACCGAAGGAGAGAGGGATGATTGAATTAAATGATGAAGTGATGAAGAAGGCCAAGAAATCTCTTAAAGAGAGGGGTATTAAATCTGAAGATGTGAAAAATTTACCTCCTATAGAATAATTATGTAAGCCTATTCCTCATCCATCAACTGTTGAGGTACACTCTCTCCAATACTTTGATAATAGAGATATTCCCTACTCTAAACCACATGATCAATGCTTAGATGAATTTGATAATTATGTTGTTAAGCAAGACAACTTTAATACGAGAGTGCAAAATCATCCCATGGAAAACTCTAGAGCTATTGATAATTTGCATGGTATTATTGAGAGAACCTCTAATTATGTTAATAATGCTTGTTAAACATTTTCATATGGTTCAAACTCAAATTGATCAACTCACTAAAGTGAAAACATATATGCTAGCTAATGCTTCTAGAGAAAAACATGTTTGTGAAATAATTACTAGAAGTGATGTTTCTACTCAAGACCCCTTGTATCCTAAAGGACATCCTAAAAGAATTGAACAAGATTCTCAGCAACCTTAAAACAATAGTTTTCCTTCTAAGAAAAAGAAGAAGAGACATAAAACTGTTGTAGAATCTCCTGACCCCGCTAAAGATCCTAATATTATATCTATATCTGATGCTGAAACTGAAAGTGGTAATGATAAAAGTGATGCTTCTAATAAAGAAGAAACTGTAGCTGAACCTGAAAAGCGACCTAAAACTGTGAAGTATATTAAGGAGGATTTCATTGCTAATAAACATGGTAATGAAAGAGAGCCTTGGGTACAAAAAGCAATGCCTTTCCCTAATAATAAACATAAATCAAAGGAACAAGACCATTATAAAAAGTTTTGTGAGTGGATGAAACCTCTGCTTTGGCAAATTCCTTTGACTAATGCTATTAAACTGTCTCCTTATTCTAAATATATGAAAGATATTGTCTCTAACAAAAGGAATATTCCTAATGAGGAAATCTCCACTATGCTTGCTAAATATTCTTTTAATGGCAAGGTTCCAAACAATCTTGGATATCCTGGTATTCCTACTATCCCTTGTTCTATTAAAAAATAATTATGTTTGAACTGCTTTATGTGACTTGGGAGCTGGAGTTAGTCTTATGCCTTTTTTCTCTCTATAAGAGGCTCTCTCTTGAAAAAATTGATACAAACTGATATATCTTTGCAAATGGCCGATAAATCTACTGCTACTCCTGTTGGTATATGTGAGAATGTTCCTGTTCAAGTGGCTACTAGTTGTTTGATATTAACTGACTTTATTGTGTTGGAAATGCATGAAGATGATAATATGTCTACTATTCTTGGGAGAACTTTTCTTAACGCTACAGGGGCTGTTATTGATTGCAATCAATGAAAAGTAACTTTTAATGTTAATGATAAAGAGCATACTGTTTATTTTCCTGAGAAGATTCATAGAAGATATGGTTTGAATTCAACTGAAAATATCGAGACTATCAAGATTGGAGAATTTTATTGTTCTATTCCAATGCCACCAAAAGAATATGAAATTATTATTATTGGGACTATGTATATCAAGGTTGAGGTAATATAATTATTTAGTGATATGCAAAGTTTTGCTTCATATAAAAAAATTGTTCTGGTAACAAGACTTGATAAACCTTGTTAACAAAGTGATTTTTAATAAAGCGGACAATGTTTTCACCATTTTCACACCTTTCTAATTTAGTATAATCATGTTTTCCACCGTCCACAATCATATTTTCCTCATGTTTTCATCTTGATTACTGTGGTTATGCATGTTTTCACCTTCCATATTTTTGTTTTCACCACTTCCACATTTGTTTTCTTTGGTTATTTTCCCATTGGAGTGTCTTAGAACCTCTGTATTTTTGGTTTTGGTTTTTTCCACATTTCCACATTTGTTTTTCTGGGTTTTAATTAATTATTAAATTTTAAAAATACCTTGAAAATAAATTTTCTCGAAAAATTCGAGAAAAATTATAATAACTTTTTACGTTAAAAATGAGGCAAAGAGCCACCTGGGAGGACCCAGGGGGACCCACCAATCAGGCACACCACAGGGTGGCGCGGCTAGCCCCTGGTGGCGCATGCACATGGTGTGGGGCCCCTGGCCCTCCACTAACTCTCTCCCTTCCAAAGATTCCTCTCTCACCCCACAAACTCAAAACACTTCCTGGAACCCGAGTTCTTGTTGTTCTTCCTCGAGAATCTCTTTGCTCAGCCCACCATTGTTGCTAAAATTTGGTGCATTTGCTCTCCGGTATGTCACCCCTCCGATTTACTTGGTGGAGTATTTCTTGAGCATTTTTGGTACTTAGGTGACAGCTTATGTGAGTTTGCATGCTTGCTTTAAGTGGAAATAATATAGTTTTTATGCATGTGAGCTCTCCTATAAGTCTCTATGGTAGTTTCCACCTTATAGTTGCTTGAAATCAATTGTGTGATTGATAATGAGTTGAAATTAACTTACAAATGAGTTGGAATTACATGAGGTCATTTGCTTTACATTAAAAAGATATATTCATTTGGGATATTTGTAGGATTTCTATACTCTTGTGCAAAATGCAGGATTGGACATTTTTATTGAGGATGAACCTACCCAACATATTAAACTAACTATGTCTGTGGTGCAAGAATTTCACTTTAGTTGGTATCTTCCTAACCCTTTTGTTCATTACAAAATTTATAATAAAGCTGTAGACTTGCCTTTCAATGATTTTTGTGCAGCTATCAAGGTGCCACAATGGGGTTCATGTGAGAAAATAAGAGGGCATCCCAAACCACTGCTGGAGTTATATGAGGAGATTTTTCAAGGCAAAAGCTTCACAGGGGAGAGTGGTAAAATTCGAGAAATTTAACTCCTGTCCATTCGATACTTTGCTTATTTTATTTCCAAATGTGTGCTAGCTATAAAAACTGCCAACAAGCTATCTGTTTATGATCTAGCTTTTATTTTAGCTGCAATAAAACATGATAGGTCTTATCACTTTGGTGCTTTAATTGCTTACCGTCTCTCACTTAATCGTTAGAGGGGCGGAATTTGTGGAGGTCTTATTGCCTCTCGTTTGCTAGCTTTGCATGGTGTGGAGCCACATCCTCTAGACCTCCAGTTTCCTTTAGAGAGGCTGAATCTTATTTCCATGATTCAACATAAGTTTCTCTCTACTCATGCTAACTTGAACAATTTATCTTATGGGATAACTTTCTCCAAACAATCAAGGTGGAGAGTGACTAAATCTGATAGAGTAGCACTTTTGCCTGCACCTATTTTGTTTAACCTTAATGGAAGGCAAGGATGGTCACTTTTAGAGAGTGAGTTGGAGGCATACATCGAGCAGCAACCCCAACATGTAGAGGATTCTGGAGAGGGGCGCGATAGTGATTTCGTCCAGCCCTCTGACACTGCGGGGTTTCCATACCAGCACCTCCGCTATGATTATGCACCTACTGCTTCATCTTCTTCATGGGCGCCCGAGTACGACCATGCTAGGGACGACCCACCACATACTTCTCGCGTCGTGATTGATATCCACTTAGGACAAAAGCCTAAGCTTGGGGGAGGTATACCGACATCACACTCATCTAAATATCATGTTTCTGTCGGTTCTTTGTATATCCATGTTTTTGTTTCTTTTGTTTGTTTTTGCTACTTTTACTTCCTTTTGTTTTTATTGTTTTGTTCTTGCTTTCCAGAAAACAAAAAGACAAAAAAAAAATCTGTTGTTTCTCTTTAGTAGCTTCTTTAGTTTCTTTTGTTGGTTGGTTTAGTTTCTTGTTTTGGTTTAATATTCAAAAATCCAAAAATATTTTGCTTTGTTCTGTTTGTTTCTTTCTGTTCACGTTATAATTCAAAAATCCAAAAATATTTTTTGTTCTTCTTTGTTTTTGTAAAGTTTATTGCATAGTTCATAGGTCTTCGTTTGTCCATTGGATCTTGGTTATCATTCTATATTATTCAATCCACACGAGTGCAGAGCAGTCATGACGATTTACGACAATTCAAGCTGTTGTGAGAGGCTGGTATGAACTCTATTTGTTTTCATTTTTGTACATATACTCATCCATGTGGACATGCTTAGTTTGTTCGTGTAAGGTGTATGTTATTTAATTTATTCTTAGGAGTTCGTGCTCTATCATGTTTAGTTCCAACTTATTAATATAAGATAGCATGTCGTATAAATGTTTGCTTGCATTGTTTTATTCATAGCAGGGTGTGACATTGTGGTATCTCCCTCTGATTGTTTCGCTTGAATCGACTTGGAACATGCTCACGCATGCATAAGACTGAAAACAAAAGATCAATTAAGCCTCGATGATTTATTTTTCCTTAGATTATTTGTATAACGTTTATGCCCCTACTAATTTTGTTTTGTCGGAAGCATGATTATGACAGTTGTTGCTCTCTTGATTGTCGATCCCCGTCTATTGCTAGCCTTCACCTGTACTGAGTATGATCTCTACTCGTGCATCCAACTCCCAAAAACCAAAGTTTGCCAAATGTGTCCATCATACCTACCTATATATGTGGTATTTGACCGCCACTCCAAGTAAATTTCTCATGTGCTACCTTTAAAACCTTCGAAAAATTATTCCTGTTTTGTGCCTCTTTTAGCTCATGAGGACGTAAATAGAGAATCTTTATCTCACTTGTTGATTGGATTTCACACCATGGACTAGTGGCTTCATCCGCTTATCCAAATGATAGAAGAGACGGCAGCGGGGTGGCCAGCCCCAAATTAATACAGCAAATTCTCTTCACTATTTTTGCCCCTCATTTATCAGTTAAAGCATAATTGTGTAGACAAAAGAGAAAGAGGGATAACCTTCTTCCCAGATGCGTCCTTCCTTGGGAGCCGCTCTTGTGAAGTCTAGTTGGCTTATGACGTACTGTATTGTCTGTTTAACATTCGTTGACATAAGCATACACCTCTCTAAAAAAAATTCAACACCTTTGTTTAATAAAATAAAAATCTCTAGCATATGAGTTAATCCCTGTTTCCCTCTGCGAAGGGCCTTTATTTTATTTATTTTATGTCGAGTCTTCACCTTCTCACGTTATGCACCTTCTTGAGAGCATGGCTGTCATTCTTAGTGCAATGTGCTTGTCCTAGAACACGGTTGATTGTGGTATAACAAGTATTCATTTGAACTTCAGAGGTGCCCTAGCATTTATGTTTTCCTCCATTATTAAGGGCAAGCGAGTACACTTTATCATACCCTATTATGAGCATTGCAATCCTGCAGATTGTTATATTTCATGATGTTTATTATTAGTTTTTTGGCATCTCTTCATGGTTTGCATAACTACTGGGTGACTTTTATCTTGCATACATGTTATTATGAATTTACTTAGCACTTGATCATATAGTGGGTATATTTACATCATATGAAACAAATGTGTTCGTAAAAGTTCTTTTATCACACTCAGTTGTCACTGAATTTCTTGAGGACAAGAATAAGCTAAGCTTGGGGAGAGTTTATACGTCCAAAATGTATCTCCTTTTCCGAACACTTTTCCTATCGTTTGCCTCTAAACTTGTGAGCTTTGGACACAACTAACACGGACTGACGCTGTTTTCAGCAGAATTACTTTGGTGTCTCATTTTTGTGCAGAAAAATCAACTTTTAGGAAATTTCCCAAATAAGATCCCGAAGACCCATGGAGCCATAAGGAGTTCCGGAGAGGGGCCAGGAGGGGGCCACACCACTCCTAGGCGCGCCCCCTTAGTCGCGTCGTCTGGTGGTGTAGGGCCCCCCTTTGACTACTTGTTGCATCTAACCCTAAAACAATAGGGGTTCTTCATATTCCACACAAACACAACAGAGCACCGCCGACACCTCGAAACTCAATTCAGGGATCAGAAGTTCCTGTTCTGTCGCCCTGTCGTCACGGGGATTCGGAGGAGATCATCGCCATCGTCACCGCCACCTCTTCTCCATCAAGCATCCATGATTCCCCTTTCCATGTGTGAGTAAAGACCGCTGTAGGCTTAGAGGGATGGAAGGTATTGGATGAGATAGATCATGTAATAATGCCTGATTGTTACGGCATAGTGCCTTGTATCCATTGTTAGTGTTTTCTACCGTTGTTACAACTTGTTATGCTTAATGCTTGTCACTTTGGGCCCGAGTGCCATGATCTCAGATCTGAACATGTTATTGTTTCATGAGTATAATTATGTTTGTTGATCATACTTGCAAGTTGTTTACACATGTCATTGTTCGGAACCCGAGGCCCCAAAGTGACAGAAATTGGGACAATCGGAGGGGGTGGTTTTGATCTGAGGATGACGTGTGTTCACGGATTTTTAATGCTTTGCTCCGCTGCTTTATTAAAAGGTGCATCTTAATTAACTGTAGTTTCCCTAGAGGCCCCGCTGCCACGGGCTGGTAGGACAAAAGATGTTTTGCAAGTTTCTCATTGCGAGCACGTACGACTATATTGGAACACATGCTTATGGTTGGCCTAGAACTTGGATGCTTTATTATCTATCTGCAATGCCCACATCATTATTATTACATGAACTATCTTATCCATGCAGCGCCCGTTCATCCACCCTCTATACCTACGGTATTTTCATCCTTTTGTTTTCACGATTGCTACTGTTGTTACTATTTTACTACTGCTGTTATTTCACTACTGCTGCTGCTATAAAACTGTTACCACTGATAAATTCTTGCGAGCAAGTCTACTTTCAGGTGTAGCTGAATTGACAACTCAGTTGTTAAGGCTTATAAATATTATTTGGCTCCCCTTGTGTCGAATCAATAAATTTGGGATTTACTTCCCTCGAAGACTATTGCGATCCCCTATACTTGTGGGTTATCAAATATCAACACATAACCATTTGAGACAGCAAAAACAACTCACAAGACATAGATAATAAATTGATAAGGTAATAAACTATATAAAAGAATCAAGGGCATAACAGATTCATGTCAATAAAAATTAAAGTTTGCACATTTTTTCGGGTGCTTCTATAGATTCCCAACAATTTCTCAAAATGTAACCGAACTTCTGTTAACGCAGATGTAAACAAGGGTTGCACTCTGCAGCTGATATCATACTTACACTTGAACAAAGTTTTACAAAGAAAAATTCGGGAATGGGAAATGGATGCAACAAAACAAACTAGCCAGATCCATAGAAGGTGCACCTGAGTTCAAGAAAAAAGATAAAACCACTATCTAGAGTTCATCACAATACTAGGCTTGCAACAACAACTCAATTCTCATCCAAGACAGATTTTTCACTTCTGAATAGTTAGGAAGAAACCTGCTTCCCCTTCCTTCCGAACTCAATACTAGGCTTGCAACATCAATACTAGGCTTGGAATGCATCAATTTTATGAACTAGTCTATAACAAACCCCGCTTCCCCTTGATCCACTTGCTCCCCCTTGCTCCACTTCTGCAAATAGACACGGCACAAAGAACTCCAGTCACATTATGTAGTAGAAATAATTATATAACAATAAAAGGTGAAACTGAAGCACATTCTACTACCCATCCAGCAAAACACTTGAATAGATTTTTTTAAAAATATTATAAGAAGGCTAATCTACCAACTAACTAGTTGTAAGAAATATTATGCATAATAATAGACTTTAGAAATCTTATCAAAAGAAGGCTAACTTCCCAACTACAAATAATGCAGTTTTGCACGCGCACTGAATATCAACTCTTAGAACTAAACCACTTCAGTGATCAGTTTTGAAAAGGCTGGTGGAAAATGGCATAAGAAAGATGGGTAGTCAAATGGATACTGAAACTATTCAAAGTGATACACTAGGAGTTATACATAAAACATACATTTCTACAAAAGTTTATGTTGAACTAATTTACAAGCCAATTAACAACATGCTATGTTATGATGTGTAGAAACATTTAGTACCTGCTTGGATTTTCTATGCATGTTTCAATCATTTTATATGTATAAATTGTTTACAGTGGCACCTTAAAGAATAATCATACATGGAAAATCGCAATGTTGCATGGATCGCATAGTGGTGGCTACGTAGGAAATATAGTATGTGTACCTTCAATCGCTTTCTTGAGGGTCTTGAAGCGAAGCCAAATATTCTTCCAGAAGCGATTACCTGCCTTCCCAGGTCTCTTCGCCTTGTTATATTTTTTGGGCTAAAATCGAACAAAAGATTTGTTAGATACTTGCATGTTCCATATAAAGATAAGCAATAAGAGGTTGAGGCAGAGCCCTCACCTAAGGAAGACCTTTGGCTGCTTCAAAAAAGCCTTCTCGATCTGTACAAAACAGAGAATGCCATACATCAAAACAGTTGCATTATGCAATGTTGAACATCATGACAAGATATAGATGATCTAGGGCTACATTTCCAAGAACCACATATATATATCAGTAAATGCCACAACACAACTCTATTATTCTATGGCCAAGCAGAGGCTCATTGCATTTTGGATACACATTTCATCAATATGGAAACAAAGACTTGCTACACATTTCATCAATTTGCATCTATTCCTTTGTAATGCACAAGAATCTTTGCTATGCATGTGATAACCCCCAAGAGCAGGGGATCACTGTAGTACCTCTCAATGTGGAAGTAGGGTATCGATCCGCGGGAGCAAGTAGGAAAAGTTATCTATTCCATACAACTAAAGTGTCACCAGTTTTAGTTTATTATGCACTAAAAAAGTTTAAAGAATAAGATGGTTGATTTAATGGATATAAGTTTAATGTGACAAAAAAGAATGTAAAAGTGTCACAATCATCTTCAATGCAAGAGGACAAGACAAAAATTTTCTACTATAGGAACAATGGGCACGGGTTCATGGGTTCACTCAATCCTCTCTCTCACATATATGGTGATTATCATGTTATAGATAAAAAGTACACACAATTTTCATACTTTAATGATAAACTTCTATGACGGTTGACATGTCCTAAAACACATAGTTGACATAAATAATCATTTGTGTTGCTAGGTCACCCTCGTAAGGCTAGCGTGGTTTGTTGTCACTCCCACATCATACTTCGTCCTTTTTACCCCCAGATAAAGGATGTTGGGCATTACTGTGTCACGCAATACCTACGTCTATGTCACATCGCCCATCCCGTACCTACATACATCATACTTATTAATGGATAATATTCTAAACACTAGTGCAATGATTCATATTTCGTGTGCATGACCATATCTCTCATATATCTACATTTGGTGGTGTCAATCACCTCATGACATGGATAATCAAGTCATTATGCATAAATCAAACCATCACATGAATATATCCAAAGTATGAAAAGTCATAAAAGATCCAATACAATGGTAAATGCATAAAAAATATAATCTCAAACCACAATATCCACCATAGGAATTACATAGATATATCCATACTCATGCAAGACACATAATATGGACTTCAACAATGGTCATACATAGAGATATTAGATCAAATTACCACAACAAACCCAAAGTCCAGGGGATGGACTACTCCCCCTTCATCATGGTGACGATGGGGGAGAGGTTGGAGAAGATGGAGACCACCCCGGGAGCGCCCCGTCGGAGTTTTTCCCCTCCAATCTGCAGCTCCAGGTCTTCTATTTCGCGGTTTTGTGTTTCTACGGCGCTCCCCTCGGAAACCGTTGGTGACTATTTTATATTCGTTTTTAGGTCAAGACGAAGGCAGAAGATGAAAATGGACGACATCGGAGCAACGAGGGGGGAGATAGACCCTCTCAGGCGGCTAAGAAATCTGGCCGCGTGGGGCCAACTCTTTCCCTCCTCGGACTTCCTTTCGTGCGCTTCCTTGGCTCCTACTCCTTCTTCCTTCAAAAAATGATATCCGCAAAATATTAGGTCATGTTAAAGTCGTTTGGGTCCCTGAAACATCAAAATATAGAAAATAGGATTTTCTGCCAGTGCAGGGTTAGTTCCAGAAAAATAGGGAAACTGTAAAATATTCCCAAAATCAATATAAAACAATGATATAACCCTTATATGATGCAAATATGATTTAAATATAGGTAATACAATGCAAAGTTCATGTATGCATTTTACATGCATCAACATCCGCAAGCTTAACCTGTACTCGTCCTCGAGTATGAAGGTGATAAAACTAACATGGACTTTGATTTTGAATACTATCAATGGATATCAAAGATGATTACTATTGTTGCGTAGAGTCAAATGATTCATTCTCAAAGGAGTAACAATATATAATATAGATTATGAAGTGATATCAAATATTCAATGTAAGGATGTTCAATGATAATTCGCAAAGTGTGACATAGAAGAAAGTACTATGGACCAAATGTATGCATAATAAAAAGTAGAAACATACTATAATGGTCATAGAGTATTATCTTGTAAAATCTTAATATAAAAGGTGGCCACTTTGGAAAGATAGATAAATAAGTAGAGGTAAAC